>CM022770.1:19673176-19753176 GCA_012411365.1 Ameiurus melas | reverse complement strand
ATTATAACAAGGCACAATCACACACACACACCTTTACACACACACACACACACACACACACACACACACCCAGAGCGGTGAGAGGAGTATTTGCATTCCTCCAAAATCAACCCGCTGATCATTCAGTGCTGTTTGTCAAGCCGAAACTCCTCCATTTCTGACACTGCAAGTTAACAACCTCCCTCACATGCCCTCCAGGGCGCTAAAAATGAATTCGAAACACCTTGAAGTTTTGTGATAATTAAACCTAAAACTACAGAAAGCCCAGACAGATTCTCCCTGGGAAAGCTATTTCTGGGGCTGTTTTTAAAGACAGTTGGTACTCTTCCAATGGCAACAGTCTGTGATATAACGCTGATTAAAGTAGTGGAGAAAATCTGGGAACAGCTTGGAGGGTCGTTTTTTTTTTAACCATTTTAGATCCATTACATCTCTCCCAACCTGTTTATATCTTCTTTTTTTTCTAAACATCCATTAAACATTATACACAGTTTTGGACTCCTCACCCATCAAGCGATGATTTATCAATGTTCAGTTGTATAACTATGATACATTTCTGAGCTAAGCCCACAGTGCCGTTCAGTGCCATGTTTTGGTTGCTCGGAAACCGAACGCTCACCTAGTTTGCTAGTTATGTAAGTGCCTTGATACAGACTAAAGGTTCATTTACACGTACAGTGACTCGCAGTGACGCGAGCAGAGATCGAAGCGATGCAAAAAAGTTGAGAAAAGTTTAACTTTATGCAAATTTGGAGCGACTTGTCGCAGTGACTACCAATGGGAGAAGACAGTAGAGCACACGTGATCCGCGCTATTAAAAGAGGGATTCTGTCCTCAAATCATACCTAAAATAAATTTTAATCTGTCTAGAGTGTAGTTTATTTTCTTTTGATAGGTTTAACATGACTGTTACTTATCGCAGGAGAATTTTAAGCCTAAACCTTTTTTTTTTTTCACACATGTCTGCCTGTTCCAGATTCTGAAAAAGTTGTCTGTTCATGCTAATTAATCCAGCAACAATTACAAAAAAAAAATTCTAATCAACCAGCGAGATGTGTGTAGCTCTTAATACGTTGCACATGCTACACGTACAGCATTGAGGTGTGTCGCAGCAACGTGAGGCATATTACGATCAAACATATCCATGTACGTAAGTACGTCGATTTTATTTAAATAGCACGTTTAAACACAGCGAGGCTGACCAAAGTGCTGAACAGAGTAAGAACAAGTGAAGTAGAAAAACAGAATAAAACCACATAGAAAACCGACAATAAGAAAATTCTATTAAAAACGCCTGGGAGAAAATATGCGCTTTCAGACTCTTTTTTTTTTTTTTTTTTTTTAAGTAACAATAGAAGCGCACGGTGGCTTAGTGGATAGCACGTTCACCTCACACCTTCAGGGTCCGGGGTTCGATTCCCGCCGGGGCCCTGTGTGTGCGGAGTTTGCATGTTCTCCCCGTGCTGCGGGGGTTTCCTCCCCCAGTCCAAAGACATGCATGGTAGGCTGATTGGCAGCTGGTAAATTGTCCGTAGTGTATGAATGGGTGTGTGAGTGTGTATGTGATTGTGCCCTGCGATGGACTGGCACCCTGTCCAGGGTGTACCGTGCCTTGTGCCCGATGCTTCCTGGGATAGGTTCCAGGTTCCCCATGAAAATGTTTGTTTTGCAAATGTTTCCCCCCCTTCTCTGGTTACATATTGAACATACTTATAGAAAGGTATGTTTCTATGGAAATCTGCAGAAAATCTGCTCCCTGAAGTACTGTCTGGAGTGTGTATGATTTATTTTATTTTATTTTTTAAAACAATACACTAAAAAAAAAACCCAGCACAGCTGACTGAAGACTGGATGGGACAGTAACATCTGAAAGTTTCCACTTGTGCTGTTTTGATGTTTATTATCACTGATAAAGGTTTTTTCTGGATCCACAGAAGGCATTTTTTTCAGTTCGTAATGTTCTCCTGCTGCTTTTGACACGGATTTTGATACATAACAGCCCAAGAGCACGATTCTTTTGCTTCATCCATGTTAATCTGGATAGATCTGCAAACTGCATTTACAACGCCGTTTTCAAACGTTTTCCAAAAATTGCTCATCCTAAAGAATGTCCAAAGTGTCCGTAGTGTATGAATGAGTGTGTGAGTGTGTATGTGATTGTGCCCTGCGATGGATTGCTACCCTGTCCAGGGTGTATCCCGCCTTGTGCCTGATGCTTCCTGGGATAGGCTCCAGGTTCGCCGTGACCCTGAAAAGGATAAGTGGTATAAAAGATGGATGGATGGATGGATGGATGGATGGATGGCTCATCCTAAAGACACTAAAGTGTCTGAAAACGCTAAAAACGTAAGAAGCTTTGGCCTAGGTCGTTTTAGTCAGGCGTTTATTTACTTTCTGTCTCTTTGATGTCTAGGAAAAGCACCAGTTTTTTTTTTTTTTACAAATGGACAGACAAAGAGTTGGAGTTGTCTCTGTGGGTAACCTAAGTCTGTAAAGTTGCGAAAGCAGGTGAAAATGTTGTCCCCGTGTTCCAGCGCCGAATAGCAATTGCGAGTGAACATTCCGGCCCCTTTGAAAAAATGTTACCTGAAGGTTGTACAAAGTGACGTTAATCTTTAACAACGCTCTCAACCCGGATAGCAGGCAGCACAACAACTGCGGTACAACATCCTACACCAGCTTGTTTGTTTTGACTCGACCGCGTCACGTGACTAAAAATATGTCACAGTTTTTTAACATCTCCGTTTTCTCGGCCCACACTACAACACGGAAATTATGTTTTTGTTGTTTTTTTTTTCTTTCAAATTTCTCCACTTTTTGCAGCGTTTTTGCAAAAAGCTTCGTTTTGACTGGACAAAAATATCGTCTCGGAGTGGACGGAAGGCCAAAACGTGGAGAGAAAGCTGCGTTTTCAGATTTATTCTGATTCATGTGGACGTAGCCTACGTCATTCTCTCGCTTCTCTCTCACACACACATACCTGTAATTGAATTAGAGGTGTACATGCAGAGCTCTTCTGCTGTCCTGCGTGTGATGGCGCTCCTCTCGCACTCGCACCCCCACACTTCCATTAATTCAACAACACTCACTAATTAACCTTGAGCTTGGAGAGGTGATTAAAGACTGCAGATGGACCTGTTTAAAAATTCAGCGCGCTGAGGTAGAAAGAGATCAAAAAACGGCAAGGGACAGACACATAAATGAGTCAAACTGGGGACTGATTAAACATATCGATTTACTAGAGGGAGATATGGGATCAGAAGTATACTTGGTCTGCACTTATATAGCGCTTTTTTAACCTTAGCGGTTCTACAAAGCACTTTACATTGGTTCACTTTACATTCACACATCAATGGTTGCAGAGCTGCCATGCAAGGCGCTAACTTGCCATCGGGAGAAACTTGGGGTTCAGTATCTTGCCCAAGGACACTTTAACATGTGGAGTCACGTGGGCCTGGACTCGAACCGCCAACCCTACAATTAGTGGACGACCTGCTCCACCACCTGAACCACAGCCGCCCTTGTGACCATACTGGACATGCTTCGATTTGCCATAAACGAGAACGAGACCACACTGAAAACAGAAATAAACATAAGTTTTAGAATTGAGAAAATTCTAGACCAAAAAAATAAAAAAGGGAAAAATGTGCAACATCTTGACTATACAATATTCCAGCTGTTGCACAATTTCTAGGTGTGTATTTAAGTGTTCTCAGATGTTTGGACCCCACTGTATACTCTTTGTCTTTTCAGTTCAATATAGTGCCATAGAAGGTACTTTATTTATTTATTTTTTATGTTCTTAAGCAAAGAAAATTACAAGGAGAGTACATCACCATTTTAATTAAACTCTGTTGTTTTCATCCATGTTTAGTTATTTACCCGGTATCATTTTTCTTCTGGCTGATGTTTTGCTAAATTACTTCAGCAAAAATTTTATGACCGTGACCTCAGAAATTTGTCCCTAGTGTAAAAGTGAAGGGCTTTAGTGTTGAAAATTATATTCTCACACGGAAATGGCCAGGTGGCTGTTCTAGACACGTGACAACCCTTTCACCCACAGCTATGTAGCTACAACTATCTTCTCAGACACACACACGCACACACACACACACACACACGAGTGAGTGCAGAGTGTGTCTGAGCTCAAATGAGCAGCTCTGGCTGATGTCCTGTGGTGCCATCTCTCTCTGCTGGCATGACCACAGAGCAGTGTCTGGCTCTCAGCACTCACTGACCAGCAGGATATCCTTCATTCAAGCCCAGAAGATTTTTTACCAGTATGACTCACGTATCAAATTACTTTTAGTGAATACAATCGAATACAAACAAATAGGAAGCTACAGATTCAATACCGAATGCGACACATTTTCCAATCCGATCCATTGATATAACACTTGATTGATCCCAAGCGGTAATTATTAAAATAATTGAATTGTTAAGATTATGTAAGTATCCTATTATCAGTATCAGTATCTGGTATTCCCAGATCTCCGATATCGGTAAAGTATTGAAAATAGAAAAGGTTGGACTGGTTCACTGTTTTATTCCAAATGTAAAGAAAACATTAATCACATCAATACAAAAATATTGCACATTATACTCCACATAAAGAGGCTACTAGGAATTATTTCCATTTTAGCAAAATATTTTGTTTATCCAAATAAGAATAGTGTACTAATGAAGCCACTAATTAACAGATTTATTGATAGATTTATCCAAGTATTTGATCCAGTGAATGGACAGCAGATTTTTTATTTTTTTTTTATCTTGAGAAGCTTCTTAGTCTTTAGTAAAAACAAAAATAAGGAAAAAAAACAATAATGTAAGAGTAAATCTATAGGAAAATGTGGCATATTCTGGTACAGTGTTCTGGGTTCACTTGCCCGCTACCTGATAAATTGGCAACCCTGTGTATCGACAACATGACCTTTTAAACATAAACAGCAAACTTTCAGTATAGTTTAATATCCAAAAATCCAAGCTGTGGGGTAAAATGGCTTTTAACCAGAAATGTTATAGAATAAACAAAAGGCTCAGACCGGAACGGAATAAACATGACAAGGCTTCGCAAAGACACGGGAAAGTACAGAGGATGTGAAACAATCAAAGTAGTAAATGGAAACAAGATACAGGTGAACAAGCATCAGTGAAGGAAACGAAAACGCTGGAGACCGAGCAAACCGACGCATGGTACTTTTGTAATCAGAGCTGAGACATGACAAGTGTGCTTAATGAATGTGTTTATAATATACCGGTTCATCATATATGATAGTGTATTACAATGTATTTCTATTTAATGTGATCAGTGAATGAATGCGCTGTAGAGCTGGGCAGTACAACAAAATAATAGTATCAGTATTGTGATCAATTATGTCACAGTACACTTTATATATTGCGTTATAATGATATTGCGTCACGTTTGATATGTTTTTTAATGGTATTCTTTATATAATAAAATTTTTGATTCGTTCAATAAATATTTGTTGATATTAAATCGGATCACATTATTCGATCATCAATTTTTCTCAATTTTTCTTTCTTTTGTTTTTCAAACCTACTGTTTTGTTATCCAACCTATATATATACCGTGATACATTGTGTATCATAGAAATGTCTTTAAGTATTGTGATATATTTTTGTCATATCAAACACACACACACACACACACACACACATGAACACACACATAGAGTGTCATACAGTGTAGTTATTTGCCAATAATATCTGCCAGTTTGATTTTTTTCCCCCCCTTTTAAGCAGTTATACCTTCATGAGATTATCATACAGTTATGTTTCTGTTGTATACGTCATTGATGAACGTGGATTATAATGTCATCAGATTGCGTAAGTTTTGCAGTAGAGCGGTTCAACCCTCTCTCTGCTGCAGTCAGACTTGTAGACATGCTGTCTGTGTGTCAAGGTCTCAAACATATTGAGGTCAGAGAATGTAAGGCACGTTATATGCCTGGTGCAGTAAATGTATATGTGTATGTGTCTGTAGCTGGAAGGAACACGACAAACGAGGAGCTAGAAAGCATGCTGGAAAGTGACAACCCAGCTATCTTCACGTCGGGGGTAAGTGGACATGCGCAGCGGTCATAGAGAAGGCAGATTTTAATGAGTGCAGTTTGCACATAAGAGCGGTGCGTGCTCATGTGAAAACTTTCAGTGATTCGAAGGAATAATAATGTGTTATAGAGACAAATAGGAGATGCACTATTTGGTTTTTTTTTTGTAATTTGTCCGCTGGTTCGCTGTTTTTGTGGCGTTCCAAACACAAACTTGAACAGCAGATTTCTCCTGGCCTTGATCTTCCAAGCATGTCTTCTACAGCATGTCTCATGCTTCACACACACTGTGCACAGGGCAGCATCTCTCTTATGGTATAAATTTAATAAATTAAAATCATTTAATTAACTTTACATTTAAAGAAATTTACACTTGAAATGTATGTATAATTTATATATATATATATATATATATAGATAGATAGATAGATAGATATATATATATGTTTGTATTATATTCTATTTCTGTTTGTATTATATTATAATGTATTATAAATACATTTATATAAATATATTTGTATGAATACATTTTTTAACATTTCTATATATATATTTATAAATACATATATGTACATATATATATATAGTAAACACACACACACACATATATATATATATATATATATATATATATATATATATATATAAAATGTGTGTAATTAATTGTAAAAAAATGTAATAATTTTTTAAACACACTTGTACATCCATTCTGCACGTTTTCATCATTCTTCAATGTTATTAAATGAAAATCATGTAACAGTGTTATTTTGTTGTTATGTATCATGTTCATGAAAAATGGCTTCTTTTTCCCGGCAGCCATGTTGTGTCATGTTTTTCCAGTTTACATGTAATTTTAAAAAAAATAATCAACAAACACGCCCACTTCCAGGTGGACTCTAAATACACATACAGATGTGGATATTTGTGGAATTTTTCATCAAGACTGAAACAATGGTCCATACTAACGTCTGCAGGAATAGTAGTTTCTTCGTTTGTTTTTGCAATATTAACTCAACATTTAAAACGCAAAAAGCAAAACAACATGTCATCAAGTCTTTTTGTCCTTTTGTAATTGTGTTCATTAAAATATTTGCGTTGTTGTAGTGAATTTCCGTGTTGTGTTTATTTCCTCATCTCAATCCTGTATGTTTACGTGCTTGCAAATATGAGAGATGTATTCTTCCGCTGCAGGCTGTTACAGGCGTTCAGGGGGCTATTGAAATTCCAGGCAGAGACGATTCAACCCTTCTAGCAGACTGAACAAATCTCGATTATATCCCAGAATCAGTTTTGATTTCAGCTGTGGCGCTTCCTAACAGGAGAATTGCCAAAGCCAGAGGTCAGAAAGTTTGCTGAAAATTGATGGGGAATGATTTTGCTGATTTTGTGTATGTATGTGTGTGTGTGTGTGTGTGTGTGTGTGTGTCTTCCTTTTGTTAGATCATCATGGACTCCAACATCACCCAGCAGGCCATGAACGAAATCGAAACCCGTCACAATGAGATCATCAAGCTGGAGAACAGCATCCGCGAGCTGCACGACATGTTCATGGACATGGCCATGCTGGTCGAGAGTCAGGTGAGAGAACGCTCCGGAATCTTCTAATGCCCTCCTCTCACCTCGAAATTGCCGCTTTGTGTCTCGGCTATGGTTTCTACTGACAGATGGCCTCGCCATAGGAGTGGGATTTATCTCACTGCTGCCCCATTGCCATGGCATCACACAGAAACACACACACACACACACACACACACACACAAAGGAACACTCGGGCACGCACGCTGTGCGTCTTTGAAAACCTTGTTAGAAAAGGCCAGTATGTGTTTCCGCTAATTCCATTTACACTCAGCGAAAACTGCATCAGTGTCTGGTTATAAATCTCATCTCTCAGTCCACCCCCCCTCTGAGACCTAGCTCGTCCCAGAGTCCAGGAAATGGCATCACGTTGTTTACCAACTGCCTGAAAAAGTTAGCAGCAGCAAGTGAAATGGATTTGGAATCAAATATGTGCTCAAATGCCGACATTCAATTTTACCAAAGTCCGTGCTGCATGTAACTCCACACAGCTAACGTAGCAAAGCTAATAAAAGGGACTCAAAATTCCAACATGGCATGGTCAGAAATTCCGTTTCAAACCGCAGAACTGAAATGTATACAGTCTGTATATGTGCTTTCCGGTTGTTTCATGGGATTATTAAAGGAGAGGTCCATTTTATTTATTTAAACTATTTATGATGTACTTAGGGGCACGGTGGCTTAGTGGTTAGCACGTTCGCCTCACACGTCCGGGGTTCGATTCCCGCCGGGGCCATGTGGGGTTTCCTCCGGGTACTCTGGTTGGTTTCCTCCCCCAGTCCAAATGTTGACATAGGTTGATTGGAAGGTTGGTAAATTGTCCATAGTGTATGAATGGGTGTGCGAGTGTGTATGTGATTGTGCCCCGCCTTGTGCCCGATGCTTCCTGGGATCGGCTCCAGGTTCCCCGCGACCCTGAAGAAGGAATAAGCGGTTGAAGATGGGTGGATGGATGATGTACTTAGCGATTCTGGTACAAGTTAGTGGTTGTTTCTGTGTTTATTACTCATTTGAGCTTAGTTGGGGAAAATAGAGCCACGTGTCAATAATAATAATAATAAAAAGGGCTTTTAAATAAACAAACATAAAAATGTGTTAAAAAATTATTCTTGGACCCCACAGAAGATCAGGTTAGTTTTAAGGCTACTATGAAGTCGCTCAGGGTGGATTTTTCCCTTTTAATGCAAAGCTTTTCTGTCAATAGCGCGCTTTTATGAATATCGCTCGTGAATTATTCATCTATGTTAATGGTCAGAGTGAGAGAGTCTATTAACACAAATGTATTTGATTTAATAATTAATCTGACTAACCTGCACCCTCTCGTTCTCAATTCCCTGTGAAACTGAGGTGTGCGACCTGCACAGAGTCTGCCCTTTTGCTCTGTCTTTGCGGTTTTTGGTCTTTGCTGCCCTTTTCTCTCTCTCTCTCTCTCTCTCTCTCTCTCTCTCTCTCTCTCTCCCTCTCTCACTCTCTGTCGCTCTCTCTCTCTTTCGCTCTCTGTCACTCTCTCTTGCTCTCTCTCCCTCTCCCTCTCTCACTCTCTGTCGCTCTCTCTCTCTTTCGCTCTCTGTCACTCTCTCTTGCTCTTTCTCTCTCTCTTTTGCTCTCTCTTGCTCTCTTTCTCTCTCTCTCTCTGTGTCTCTTGCTCTCTCTCACGCTCTCTATCTCTCTTGCGCATTCTCTCTTGCTCTCTCTCTCTTGCTCTCTCTCTCACACTCTCTTGCTCTCTGTCTCTCTCTCTCATGCTCTCTCTTGCTCTCTCTCTCTCACGTTCTCTATTTCTCTCTTGCACATTCTCTCTCTTGCTCTCTCTCTTGCTCTCTTTCCCTCTCTCTCTCTCTCTCTTGCTCTCTTTCCCTCCCTCTCTTCTCTCTCTCTCTCTCTCTCTCTCTCTCTCTCTCTCTCTCTCTCTCTCTCTCTCTCTCTCTCTCTCTCTCTCTCTCTCTCTCTCTCTCTCTCTCTCTCTCTCTCTCTCTCTCTCTCTCTCTCTCTCTCTCTCTCTCTCTCTCTCTCTCTCTCCCTCTCTCTCTCTCTGTCTCTTTCCCTCTCTCTCTCTCTCTCTCTCTCTCTCTCTCTCTGTAATAGGCCTTTAATAGTGTGCTGTGAACTTGGGGTCTGCACTAACCTCTAAAGGTAATTTATGTGTTAATCTTCACATTTTCCTGCATGCTACAACACGCCACTGCCACCGAATACTTGAACCTAAATTATTCTGTAATGATTTACATTAAATCTTCCTGAACTAACATTATTTCTTGCATTCGATAATGTTAATGTTAATAAATGTTAATGTTAATAAAGCATGAATTTCATCATTAACAAACCATAAGTAAACATTTGGGGGCGTGCTTAATTAGTTCGTTCCAACGCAAACTGGAGTTACTATTACCGCTCCAAAGTTTCCCAATAACACTGCTATATATTATAGATGATGTACATTTTTATGTGTATTATTTAGTGTCATGTGGGCTGAATTTTGCTCATCAATAGGATGAGCATTGACTAATGCAGGTGTTTATTTGGATTATTCGGTTTGTTACTTTGTTAATGTTTCTTGTGTAGTACTCCGAAAAGTGTTACCAGTTATTCTGTAACATGGATTTATTTGTTTTATATTCCATTATGCGTTTCAATTTCTCACCATCTCCATATCGTCCTACAGGGTGGGCTCCTGAACAACATTGAATCAAATGTGCGTAACGCCCAGGAATATGTGGAAAACGCCAAAGACGACACTAAAGCAGCTCTTAAAGTGCAAAAAACAAGCAAGCTGGTGAGTAACGCTTTAATCAGTCCACAGCTGCTGTCTAAAATCCCTCTCTCTTTCTCTCTCTCTTTTTTCCTGTCCTTTTTCTTCCTTCTTCCCCTCTTCCTCCCCCTCTGTCCTGCTCGTCATACTGCGTGTGTGCGGTCAGGGAGAGATGATCGACCGTATAGAGTATAACGTGGAACACGCGGTGGATTACGTGGAAAGGGCTGTTTCAGACACCAAGAAGGCAGTAAAGTACCAGAGCAAAGCACGGAGGGTGAGTCAGACGCCCATCATGACCATCATGATGTCTGTTCATCCTGCTAACACAATATCGTGTTGTGCCGGTGCTTCGCTTGACGCTCATGCTCGTAAATTTCAGACTGAGACAAAAACGAGTGAGGTAAAAAAAAAAGGTGTTCAGGAAGCCCAAATCAAGCCAGATAGACTCAAACAGTAATTGTGTCAAGAAATGACATTCAGTTCAAGTTTATTTGTATTGTGCTTTTAACAACGGACCTTGTCAGAAGGCAGCTTTACAGAAATATAGATATATAAAGGAACAACTCCCTGAGACGATATGAGGAAGGAACCAGACTCAGAAGGGAACCCGTCCTCATCTGGGTGACACCGGATAGTGCGATTTATCTTTAGGCTGGCCGTGTGGGTCCATCCTCAACAACAGTGAGTGATTTCCAAGTGATGAGAACTCCAACCACAAGGGGGGCATCAGGATGGATAGTATATGTAGAGTATATTTATACAACCATGTTTCGGATTCTTTATAAACCTAGCAGCCAGTGATAAGAAGTCACTTTCCTTTCCCACTTACATATAGAATAAAAGCGAAATAGCAAATGTAGATTAGCAGGAATGACAAGTACTTAGGAAGTCGTTTATGAGGTTGAGTATTCATGAATCATTAACTACTATAATGTATACACTTGGCGCACAATCCAAATTTTTATCACTAGAAAGTCATGGCCAAGATCCGCCTACTTTGACCTTTAAAGAGGAAGTTGAAGGAACAAACCTGGAATATCTTGACATGATGCCTTGAATTCAGTTTTCAGTGTATGGAAGCCAATCAGCCAATCAGATTGCCGCTTTCATCATTCTGAAGCTTGTAGCATGATAGGTGTCCAATAGGTGTCCACACACTGGATCGTAGACCCACTGTAGAGCGTCTGAGGCCGCGAGTTTCCCTTTCCAACTTTCACAGATCCTATATCTGCTTCCATAAGGACACCTAAACCAATCTCTTTGTGTCACTTTCACAGAAGTTGATCCTGTTAGGAGTGTGTGTGGCATTTTGTCTGCTCATCCTCATCATCTCACTCGCTGTTGGACTCAGCTAACGTGCAACGAAGCCGCAGTGTGTCCTGGAAAAATCAGCTTTACGTTACTGAACCAGAACACACCAGAAGAGGCCAGGATGGGTTTGTGAGTCTGTTCTGAAGCACACGTGGCAGCGAGTTTGGATATCCATAGACCAGTTCCATTGCGATTCGTTAGTATGATTCTACACGGTTTGGGTTCATGCTCTGCTAATGTGCTAACCTTTCATATGGTCTTCATAATTTATATATGTATTTAATATACCGAGTCAAAAAAAAGTCTTTTCATTGAACCAACATGTCAGTGTTTTGTTCATTTTGACTGACAGTGAGATTATTTAACGTGTTCACATTAATAGAATTTTTGTCTACAGAAAAATGTCACACTGTGAGCTCACGGGTAGATTGTTCCACCTACCTCACTCCTTTCTCTCATTCTTATGTGTGTGTGTGTGTGTGTGTGTGTGTTGCATTATGCCTGAAGTATCTGCATGCACTTCAAGGCTGTGTAATGTTTGTGACATGTTCCTTTCAGTCTAATACTGTTTTTGACATACCTCATTGACTTCCCGTGATCACGTGCTCGTGCACAACATGAATAAATGAATGAATAGACACTTGCACCACAAGGACAGGTGTCATGGGAAATGCGGTGTGTTGCAGTGAAAGGGGTGTATAGTGCTTCCTAGTTTTCCGACTAGATGGATCACTAACGAGCTAGCAGGGTAAAAAGATGGCAGATAACAGGGGCGAAATTATACCATTTATAGTAAATCCTGATCTACATTTCTTTTGTAGTAAACTCCAGCAGGCTACTTCACCACGTCCTACCTCCATCTCTCTTATAGCCTTTATAGTGCTGGCTTGTAGCTTTCGAAAAGAAACAGGACCAAAAAATAAATAAAAATGGCTAATCCTGTTTCTAATTACAGCAGCTGGTATCCAATAAAATGTGAGTAAATAAACGAATGCATTCATTCAAACAAATTCTATTATAGTCTGTATAATAAATGTTATTACCTAATTGTGCATACATTTGAATCGTTTCGGTTAGCCCTTCTTCTTCCTAGAAACATCCTGTTCTAATTTCAGAGCCTAGGTTAAAGGTGTTTATTGGGAAAATATGTTAAATCAGTTTAAAAATACATAAATAAAACAAGATAATAAGGTGGTGATTTCATGCAAGCAAAGCAAGAGGGAAATGATGCGGGTTCAGAAAGAAAGCATACTGCTCAACAGGAAGTACAACTTCATCCACCATGAAAATGAGAGAACGACCGAACACATTGAGTCGTCCCTCAGGACTCCAAGGGCTTGTCTATAATGATAATGAGTCTTTATTGTATACAGTACAGTGCTTTTCTTTGCATACCAGGAAGTTGGGGTCAGCCATGATAAAGCCACGAGGCTTGGCAGCACCAGGACTTGAACCTCTGAACTTCTGATCAGTAACCCAGGGTAACCTAAGGTCTAAGGAACCTCAATGATGTCAAATGAGAAGACAACGGAGAAGTCAAAGAGTGTGGGTTAAAAACAGTATTAGCACAGCTATTATCTTCTGTGAAGATGGCAATATCAGTCTGCGCTTTATTTATTCTTGATACGAGTCATAAACGGAGTTCCGACACCCCCATGTGGTGTGCGCAGTGTGTGTGTTCATCTGTTGCATGTCCCGCTTTGGTTTTGGAATGCATTTTGCCAGTGGCTGTATGTGAATATAAAGCTCACTCCTGTTTTTAATGTCATCAATGTGCAGTCATATTAGGTCTCTCTAATAATAAAGGTTAAAATGATTAACTCTCCAATTCTTCTCTTTTCACGCTGCCTGGGATTTCTTGTTAATGTCTTTGCAGAAGAAAATTATTATTCTCATCTGCTGTGTGGTGCTAGGGATCGTTATTGCCTCCACTGTGGGCGGGTTGTTGGCCTGAAGCGGGCGACGATTCAAACCTGTTACAAAATATAACAGCAAACCCATACGTGCACAGAAAAAAGAAAAAAAAAAAGAACGATACTAGACGCCGTTCCTTGGCAGCATACGATCGGTTTAAAAAAAAAAAATTAAATATAGAATCGTGTAAAGAAGGGAAGGAAGAACCAGTGTACTTTTTGTTTTCCGCATGAGGCTCTATTTTGTAAACGTGCAGTTCTGCAATGTGTTGCCCTGGATGTCCTGTGTCCTTGTATAGAAAAGAAATAAATAAATGACTTTTATTTTTCATTAAATATTTAAAGTGCTCATAATAACTGCTGTAGAGATACAAAGAAACCCACAAATGATCACTGCCATTGTGTTTCCGCAGTGCCGAGAGAGCCAAACAAAGCCGAATATGCGAAAATATTGCGTATTCTTCTTCCACAAGTGATATTAAAAAGACGATGTGAACGACCAGATAAACAGAAACAGAAGATTTTATTACCGGTGCTGTGCTGGGACAATAGAGAGTTTGAATTACTGCATGATTCCTCTGATATTCATTTACAGCTTTTTATTTTAGTCAACTAATCTATCAAATTAAAAGACAGAAGAAAAAAAAAATACATCCAAAACTGAAGCGTGTTTACAAAAACATCGCGTTTTCCATCATCTAGCGCACTGAATGCAGCTCATAAACTGCTTGATACCAAACTGATGAGTATCGGTAAAATGGCTTAGAGTACGTAACGACACGACAGCAGAAAAAGCACAAGCATCTGATTTATACAGAGCCGCTGAGGTGACATCCTGGTTATTTTTCAATAAGGTGTGGAAATGGATTAATATATCCGTAAGACATGAGACTCTGGAGAAGGTTGGCGGCTCCGGGTGTGATTAGGAAATATCATAATCCAGGAAAGTCCGTAATCCAGAAATCGGCACGATCAAGGCAAAACACAGGCACGATCGGCAAATCCAAAAGAACGAACGCGAAAAACGAGCATTAACGCTAGCATTAGATCAATGTTTAGAACGTATGTTTATCACGATGCTATGATATGTATCTTCTAAGCTATGTATCTCCTGGGCAGGATTTATTATCTTGTAGTTTTGAGATGAGAGACCAAAAATCACGGCTGAGAATTGTGTAATTAAGTCCATAACTTAATACATTAAGGGAAAGTTATACTTAATACGTGACCGCTAATGAACTATTTGGCAGGAGCAGGCGGGAAAAAAAAGCCAATTCTCACTGATAATTTACTTAACATAATGCAAACTAATAATACATCCATATCATATCTTGATGCATCATTTCAAGATTGAAGTTCAAGATTGCATCATGATGTTATCAATCAATCATCTCCATGCTTATGTTCCTGTGGCTTAGGAGTGTAATGCAATGACACTACAGTATCTGCTTAGTGTTTCAAATATTCATATCTGTGTTCAGATTTTGTTTTGTTTTTAATTAAATATGATCCCTACCACTATGTCCTACCGCTGGGGAAAAAAAAAGTTACATCACTCAGATTAAAAAATAAAAAATAAATAAATAAAACATTTCTACTCGCACAGTTATTATTTTTGTTCGAACATAATTGTGATATATTCTAACCAATGTAGTTGCAAAAATATTAACACACTACTAGCCTAATTTAAACCACCGCAACCCTGACCAGGGAGTTACTAATGATGTATGAATGAATGGTGGTCAGTAAATGCACCATTACGCAGCACCGGTCCAAAACCAGATAAAAAATAGACGCATTTCCTATTCGTATCTGTGTTTGTATCCGTTTAAAACGCATTATCCGTTCGTTCTGAATAGATATATTTGTATTTGGTTACATCGGTACTTGTAGCTACAGTGGTGGCTATTCAGTTCACTTGATTTATTTATTTAATTGAATTTTCCATGTGTCAAGTGAAGCATTTCCTAGCCAGGCCTTAATATATTAATTCATGGCTACACATTATTTGAAATGAATAAATGTCACATCAGCTGCTCTGTAGATTGATGTATCATTTGAACCACACTGCTTTCTGAGCACAGTGCAGCTTCATAGAACCCTGATTATTCTAAATTTACTCCTGTTTCCCCCTTTAAATATTTAATATAATTTTCCGAATTGTGTAAGGTACCATTTCCAATGTTCACGTTGCAAGTGTTGTGTTGGAAAGCATTTTTAAACATTTAACGGGGGAGACATTGGCAGTATTTATTATCATCGTCTTCATTATAGCCCTTCTTGCAGCTGCTTCTTTGCCAGTGGCTCTAGTTTCCATTCTGCCTTATTTCTGTATACTACATTTAGGCGTGAGTGTATACGTGTGTGTGCGTATGTGATCTGCATGAATGAACATCGTGTGCATGCCAAGCGGGGGGCCAAGTTGTGTATGTGTGTGTGTATTAGAAGCCTGTTGAAGTGTCTGTAATATGCCACTTGTGTCTTTGTTCTATAGAAGGTGTGCATTACTATAGTATCGGGGTGATGTCAAAGTCCCTCAGCACAGATGCTGCCAATGACAAACCTGACAGTGTGTATGGAGTATGATGTGACTATTGAATATATATTATTGGTGGAAGCGATCAAGGTCATGATCCCCACGTTTCTGTCTCACTTGATGATAAGCCTTGAGCGAGCAAATCGAAAGTGCTCTCCTGATTTATTCTGGTTTCGTGAACACTGCCCAGCCAGATCGTTCGTCTGGGTTAACGAGACAACAAGAACACCTACTTATGTCACTGCCTCTGCGTTGTGAATTAATGTTACTGTATGTATGTTTGTTATTTGGGGTTCATTTTTAAGTAAATCTTGTCTGAATACCAAACCTACTCTCCTGTCATTATTTCCTCGTTGAGAAACACCCGGTGCACCAATTACAAAACTTTTTTTTTTCCAGGAGCATTGGTTCAGGAACAGCCACAAAGTCATTTTATGAAGTTATTAAATACATCGGATTAGTGATTTCCCACGAAACAGAAAGCTTGTTTAGAACTTACTATTAGTGCCTGGTTAAAGAAAAAGTGATAAGGAATAACGAGTGGGGGTGGGGGAGAAATAGTGGGACAACTCATACATCAGAAAAAAGACTAATAGACTAAAGATTAATAGATGATTATGATCAGTTTGTCGAAATTGAGTTTATTTATTGATTTCTGACACACAACATACTGACACACGTTTCTTTTTTTAAACCTGTAAAAAACAACGATCAAATTTCCTCCACATTTTTCCATAAAAAGTTTTAACAAAAATTGGGTCCATTGATTTCCATACCTGTAGAAAATGAAGAGTGATTCAGCAAACATAATAATAATAATAATAATAATAATAATAATAATAATAATAATAATAATAATAATAATAAGCTGACTGCAAAATGACATGATTTCATGTCACCGTGACTCACGTGACGTTTCGTGTTCACAGGGTCGGTCCAGGATAAAGCCAAGGTCTTTGGCGAGGTTCACATCTTTTTGTTCCAAAATAGACAACATAATGGAGCTGGCAGCGTTACCTTTTTTACACACCATATCTACTAGTAGTCCGGTCATGTCCTCCGTCACTTTTTGACCCTGGAGAATCCCATTCGCTTCCCTGCCAGTAAGAACTGGAGGGTTTGCAGCTCTGAGACCGTCAATAAGATCCTTAAGGAGAGTTTCATTAACTCTCTCAATGAGGTGAAGCCGGGCTTTCGAAAGCGCTTCTGTTTTTAAAAAAAAGTCAGCATGAAGAAAAAAAATATCCAGTGTTGCAATTTACGGTTTTGTGATTGCATTTCAGATCATCATGAGAGCGTATATTATTTGTATTTCCCGAGATATTTGTGTTAGTTTAAAGCGACTCACCTGCCATGTTCCGTCCTCAGTGATATCTGAAGTTGTGTTTGCATGCAGGAGGGATTTATCGAGTTTCCACTGTGAGGCGGGTGTGTACGCAGAGAGAGGAAGTTGATTAATACAGTATGCTGATAAAGACCTGTTCAAATCTTGCTCTGTATAAAATCCTTAAAACATCATCGTATTCTTGGAAAGGTCCTATAACAGCAGCTCTGCGAGTAATGTCAGCTGCAAGGTTTATGTATTTGTGCTTTTAATTTAGCTGTGTTTTCCTTCAATCTAATACCATTGACATCTATAATGATCTATTTGAAAGGTTTTAAGTCAAATCCAAATAAGCTTTACAGATCTTTATCGGAAAGCGTTTAAACGATGTTTTTCATGCTTGTTCAATGAACCATGAACAGTTATTGCACATGCACCTGTGGAACAGTCCTTAAGACACGAACAGTTTTCATGCGCTAGGCAATTAAGGTCACAGTTACAATAACTTATGACACTAAAGAGACCTTTCTACTGACTCTGAAAAACACCAGAAGAAAGATGCCTAGGGTTCCTGCTCCCCTGCGTGAACATGCCATAGACCTGCTGCAGGGAGGCATGATGACTCCAGATGTGTCCAGAGCAATAAACTGCAATGTCTGTAATATAAGACACCCAAGACAGTGCTACAGGGAGACAGGAAGGACAGCTGATCGTCCTTGCAGTGGTAAACCACATAAAACTGTCCTGTAAAAATCCCTCCAACCAAAGTCAAAAACTTCCTGAGACCAGGGGTTATGGATGTCAAAAAAAATGAAACTTTATTTAAAACAAAAGAAATACACTAACTTTTATACTCTTTTGAAACAGTAAACAGTACACAGGAAATGCAGAGATACAGATATACACTAGCTATTGCAGTAAAACATGGGATTCTTCCAACCTTGGACACATTTATATTATAGTCTGATTAGATAGAATGCATTTTACAGTTTTAGATTATGCTTCTAAGTATCAATGCTAAATGTCAGTGATACATATTGCTTATACTTTATCAATTATGTTCTGTATAAGCATGCGTCCTCCCCAGACATGATCGAGAACTTACAAGTGCAAGTTGGTGGAAGAGTGGAGTAACATCTCACAGCAAGAACCGACAAATCTGGTGCAGTCCATGAGGATGAGATGAACTGTAGTACTTAAAGCAGCTGGAGGTCACCAGATACTGACTGTTACTTTAGATACTGACCCCCCGCCCCTTTTGTTCCATTTCTGTTTGTCAAATATCTGTGCTTCAGTTGTTGAATCTTTTTATTTTAATAGCCTACAAATATTTACACATGATAAGAAATTAGAAATAAAAGCAGTTGAATGCGAGAGGATGGTTCTATTTTTATTATTATTTTTCTGCTGAGTTTATTACTTTATTAGTGACGCGACCTCTGTGTAACCTCTTTCCTTGGACTACACATGGATGGCTTGAGCATAAGATTTATAAACATCTAACAGAAGTCCAAAGATTCCACTTTTTGAAACCTACAATCTATTTAAATCCACATCTTCTCATCATCCTAGCAGTACACAGTACCAGTCCCTGGTCTCTTTTTCCTCATCCTGAAGTGAATAAGACAAAAGAAAACAGCTTGCCATGTTACAGATTAACCATAAAGCACAAAGTCCTCCATCCTGTTACATTCATTTTGATGAAACTGTTTCCATGGAACAGCTCTTGGAACTGCCGAACAAATCGAATCTCTTCCAGTTATTAAATTATTAACCGCATACAGTACTGTTAGAACAATTTTATTTTATTAACACAAAGAAAACATGTATTCTGTGATCTCAAATTTACTTCTATATAATCTTCACTTCAGATTTTGCAACAATGGATGATTATAAAATCACTTGTACACTCTATACCTGGATAATAGTTCACGCAGCATGCAGTATTGCACAGATACAGTACAATCTTTCCCTTATTTCCATGCATTCTTTGTTAGCGATGCAATTTGTTCAGAATTACTTTTAGCACTTTGTTTTGATATAAAGGCACGTGTAAAAAAAAATAAAAAAAAATAAAATAAAATTCTCAGAAAACCATGAGAGTACAAACATAAATTTGCTGTAATTAGTGTTGTACACCATCAGCTTGGATTTCATACCAGCCCAGTGCCTGTTTATTTGAACAGTCTGTTCTAATCAGACTTGGCAGGGTGAGGAGAATTTATGTGCAGAAATTTAACAGCGTCCAAAGTCGAGTGCAGGCACTATTCACACTGTGAGCCAAAAGAGACAGATAGGAGGGAATTCATTGTATCAAATACCTAATGGGTGAGCATTACATTCATCCCCTAGCTGGTGACAATCCTTGGAATTGAGGCAAACTTTGCGCTCCTTCATAAGTTCTTTTGATTTTGATGCACCGTAAAAAGCTGTGTTTTTGTCTGTGTATATGGTGTTAGCAAAAAAATAAATAAATAAAATCTATTAGTGGTGTTAAACTAGAACACTGCTAGATGGGCTGCTTTAGTGTTAGCAAGAAACTTTCTTCATAACTAGCATGTTTATTCATTTTTAGTAGTGGTATTTAAGTAGAAAATGGCCCAGAAAGCCACTGTAACAAGGTACACAGAGAAAGTGAGTACGGATCCAAATATCAAGGTTATGAGGTTCCGGGTAAATACCAAAAACACACTGAATGCAAATTTAAAGTCAGAGGCAAATGCAGACTAACCATTAAATCCCAGGAAGGGCGCCCTCTGGCACTCCAGGAGGTGATTGCTCCGGGCTGGGTGTCACAGATTTCTGACACAAGTCTCAGTTGAAGGTCTTAGGTGGATAACCAGACCATCTACCCTGGTCGTAAAGGTGGATGTGGGTGTACAGTCTGCTAGACTCTTTTTATGGTGTTGGATAGCTCTCTGGAGACAGACGTGTGCTGTTTCCATGTGCATTCACTTCGTCTCATACAATTATCCATTGCAGGCACATTGGATGGTTCCTCAGATCAAGGATAAAAAGGATGTCTGATAGCCCAGTACACACTGGAATGGGGCTAGTACTCCTACTAATGTACTACTCAGCATACTCATACTCCAGATACAGAATAAATATTCTCCTGCGTAGGTCCGGATAACAGACTAGCATGACTGAATGATAACATTTCACTTTCAATGCTTTACCATTAATGATCGGTTCATGACTATAAATAAGACTGTTTGAAGTGGTTATGTATTGGTTTGTAGTATCATTTCGTGTTAGACTCTAAACAGATTAGACAGATCTGATTTAAATGTGGTGTCAGGGGAATAATCTTTAAACATTGTTTTGTTTTTGTTGTTGTTGTTGTTGTTGTTAAGACAATTTACACCACTAGGTCTCAGTATAGAGCTCTATGAAGACTCTGTGTTAGGCAAGAGCAAGAGCAGGAGCAAGAATGAATGGATGGATGGATTGAATGAATGCTTTCCATGATTTTGCATTTAGGCAGTTGTGTAATTCCAGACTCTTATAGAATTCGTTCCTGCAAATCTGTGTGTACAAGTAAATAAAGAACATATTACGAAATTCAATACAAAAGAAACAAAATGGTTCCAAATAAGACCCCTTTTTTTGGAAGCTCAGAACCGTTAGTTATCCAAGAAACCCATAAAGAACCCATGATTAATCTTTTTTTCCCGACGAGTCCAGATCACAATACATCCAGTAGGTGGCCACATTGTCTTACTCTACATTCACTGAAGTCCAGCACTGCATTCCAGGAGCGTTCGTTCATACAGGAAGAACAGCCACACGACTCATTTTATGAAGTTATTAAACACATGATTATTAATTTCCCATAAAAACAGAAACCTTGTTGGGGGGATTATTAGTGGGAAAACTCTTACTTTAGAAAAAATACAGATTTTTTACAGAAAGGTTCAATTCATAGATGATTAAAATCAGTTTGTCCAAATTGATTTTTATTTATTTGTGTGCCACAACATACTCACCCCGGCATGAGTTTTATTAAACAAGTTAAAAGAATAAAAAAAAAATAGAAAATAGAAAATTTGTCTAATAATCGCCATACCTGTAAAAAAAATTAAAAAAATAAAATAAATAAAAAATAAGAGTGATTTAGTCAACATAATAATAATAATAATAATAATAATAATAATAATAATAATAATAATAATAATAATGAACTGTCTGTAAAATGACATGAACATGACTCACATGATATTTTGTGTCTGACTGGCTAGTCCGGGATAAAGCCAAGGTATTTGGCAAGGTTTACTTTTTGTTCCAAAATAGACATCAAAAATGCACAGGCAGTGTCCCCCTTTCCAAACATCATATCTACTAGTAGTCCGGTCTTGTCCTCCGTCACTTTGTGAGCCTGCAGGATCTCATTCGCTTCCCTGGCAGTAAGAACTGGAGGGTTTGCAGCCCTGAGACCGTCAATAAGATCCTTAAGGAGAGCTTCATTAACTCTCTCAATGAGGTGAAGCCGGGCTTTCGAAAGCTGCTCTGTATTAAAAAAGACAGCATAAAGAAAAAAATATTCAATGTTGCAATTTAAGGTTTTGTGATTGCATTTCAGATCATCATGAGAGCGCATATTTGGCTGGCATTTCTTGACATATTTGTGCTAGCATTAGTTTAAAGAGTTTCACCTGCCATGTTCCGTCCTCTGTGAAATCTGAAGTTGTTTTTGCATGCAGGAGGGATTTATCGAGTTTCCACTGTAAACATTCAGAGGTGTGGATGTTTTCCAACATGGGAAAGTCTTAAAGACAGAAGGGTTACTGGTTTCTAGAAGGATTCAAAAAAATTGTTTTAGTTAGGAAATGGTTGTGGAAGGACATTTATGGAAGGAGTCTCCAGTGTCAGGGCTTTGTAACAGTCAGTAGGTTTAACATGGGAACGTCTTCATGACCGAGGACTTTTTGCGTTTTCTTCTTATTCAGTCATGTGACAAGCGGTGTTTTTCTGCTCTTGTGAATTTTAAGAGAAAGAATAACAGAAAGGTTGTTGAGGGAACGACTATTTATGACGCAAGCGTTAACAGGAACTAACTTGTCCTCTTGAACATTAAATGTAATTATAAACAGTTAAAAAATAAAAGTGCAACACGCTCTTCTTTAACAAAAGGAAAAATTGTAATCGCAAACTGCGGTGGTATAAAGAGGAGAACACACATCAGACTGCACTGTGCAACAAAAGTAGGCTAATACACTTTGGTATAACTTATTTTCATAAAACACAATCGATATGAAGTTATGAAACGGATCTGGTTCTACATTTTCCATAAAACAGAAAGCTTTTGTAGACGTTATTATTAACGTCTTGTGAGGAATCTTTCACTGCAGAAAGAGAACAGATGATTTATAGAAAGACTAGATGATTCTGATCAGTTTGTCAACATGTATATATCTTTTTATTTATTCATTTTGTGTGTCACAGTGTACAATATACAAGCTCGGCTTTCCTTCACATGAATGCTTGGCAGATCTGATGAATTTTCTTTTCCATTTTCATGTTCCCAACATCCACGCTCCATTTATTTACTTTTTTTCAGTAGCAATTGGGTACATTCATCTCCGCACATGTATAAAATGAAACGTGATTTAGCAAACAGTTTAAAATTAAAGAAAGAAACTCAATGATGAGTTCATGTGAGAATTACTCACGAAGGCCGATACATTTGGCGACATTTGCATCCTTTTTTTTCAAAATAGAGATCATAGATTTACTGGCCTGGTCACCTTTTTTACAGACTGTATCTACTAGTAGTCCAGTCATATCCTTTGTCTCTTGGTGAGTCTGGAGAATCTCATGAGCTTCCCTGACAGTAAGGACGGGAGGTTTTGAATCCATGAGACCACCAACGAGATCCATAAGGAGAGCATTAGTAACTCCATTGATGAGGTCGAGCCGGGCTTTCGAAAGCTCCTCTGTTTTAAAAAAAGGCAGCATAAAGAAAAACAAACAAAAAAACAATTCAATGTTGCAATTGATAGCTTTGTGATTACATTGATTTGACTTTTTTTAATACTGACCTTTTCTAGTGAAATGATGATGGTGTGTTTGTATGGACGAGGGATTCATCTTTCCACTGTAAGTTTATGTGTAGGTGGGTGTGTACGCAGAAAGAGGATGTAGATTAATAGGCTGATAAAGATCTGTTCAAATTTTTATCATAGCAAAGAATCTTGCTCTGTATAAAATTACTTCTATTACTTTTCTATTACGTCTATTACGGTAATGTC
Organism: Ameiurus melas; assembly: GCA_012411365.1. Classification (NCBI taxonomy): domain Eukaryota; kingdom Metazoa; phylum Chordata; class Actinopteri; order Siluriformes; family Ictaluridae; genus Ameiurus; species Ameiurus melas. Next base: position 19,729,443 of record CM022770.1, on the reverse strand, counting down.
AGCTGCATGGCTGCATGGACTGCCAATCTGCCACTGTTGGGCCCTTGAGCAAGGCCCTCGACCCTCTCTTCTCCAGGGGCGCTATATCATGGCTGACCCTGCGCTCTGACCCCAACTCCCTGGCATGCTGGGGTATGCCAAGAAAATTATTTCACTGTGCCTTAATGTATACGTGACCAATAAAAACTCATTATCATTATTATACGTTATAAGAACAGCTTACACAGGGACTTGTGTGCTGTATGCTCCACACGAACGTATTTAAAACATCTGTACGTTTTTGATGTGGCGATGTGTTCTCTGTAAGGAGAACATTTCCTATTTTTTTATGGAATAATGTGTGAAAACAGCAGCTAGAGAAAGACGTTCCACAACATTAAATGCAACTATAAATGGATAAATTGTGCAAGGTTTTTGTTCTTGAATGAATCAGTCCATCAATGAATGAATGAATGAATGAATTAGTTGCGTATGTAGAAAACACGTGTCTTTTCTTTCACCTTCACTTGAGTCTTTTTACGTTCTCAGGATCTTTTTGAAATGATTCAACACGTATGCTATGATTATAGACGTTCCATAAGACAGTAAATGCACACGTGTAGAAGTTGCTAGGTATAGGAAAAGGACTTGTAAGGAATCGTGGATGGAAAAGAAATAGCGAGAAAACACTTCTCAGGACTTCAGAAAGAGAGCAGATGCCTTGTTGAAAGGCTGAAATAAACGATTATGATCAGTTTGTCAAAATGTACTTTATTTCTTTTATTTGTGTGCCACAACATACTGAAACAGACAATTTTTTTTTTAATAATTAAAAGCAATGAAGATCAACATTCTCCACGTTCTTGTTCAGCAGGTCTGGTGAGTTCACATTTTCCCAGCCTTTAAAAAAAAATCCTTTTAACGATAATTTTCTTCACAAATCTCAATACCTGTAGAAAACGAAGAGCGATTGAACAAACACAATAATAATAATTGTAACAATCATAACATCAACAACAATAATAATATGATTTCACAATTTCACACGACTCACGTCGATTTTGTCTTCCGTCGATCTCGTCCTGGTCAAGGTTTAGTTCTGTGCACATTTCTGCAGCTTTCGTTTTCAAAATATCACACAGAGATTTACTGGCCTGGTCACCTTTCTTACACACCATATCTACTAGTAGTCTTGTCCTCCGTCACTCGGTGACCCTGCAGGATCTCATTGGCTTCCCTGCCAGTAAGAACTGGAGGGACTTTAGCCCTGAGACCATCGATGAGATCCTTAAGGAGAGCTTCATTAACTCTTTCAATGATGGAAAGCCGGGCTTTTGAAAGCTTGTCTGCTTTAAAAGTTTCAGCATAAAGGAAAAAAAATATTCAACGTTGCAATTTAAGGCTTTGTCAGTCATTTCAGAAAGACATGCCAACACTTTATGTTTGTATTTGTGTGCATGTTAAGGTTAGTTTAAAGACACTCACCTGCCATGTTCGATCCTCAGTGAGCTCTAAAGTTGTGTTGGTGCGCAGGAGGGATTTATCTTTGCGTTGTAAATTCATGTGTAAGTGGGTGTTTATGCAGAACGAGGAAGTAGATAAATATGCGGGTAAAGCTTTGTTCAAACGTCTTGCATACCAAAGATATCGTGCTCTGTATGACTTTTCTATTTTTAGAGATCACTTGAATAAAACATTTAGAATGTGTGTTTTTTTAAATGAATCGACTCATTATCCAATATAAACTGTGATCGTTGAATCATGCAAATGCAACGTTCGAATGATTTCAAACTTGAAAACTACAGACTTCCACGAACTGAAATATGCTTCATGTATCTCAACCACAACTCATTTCTAGCATCTAGAGAGAGAAAAGTTCGAAAATTGTTCCAGTTCCTCTGTAAGATGCCCCACATACATCTATCTGAGTCTAATTGGGGAATAAACAATATTACTTAAATTTTTTTTAAAGAATTCTTAGTTTACAATAGGGAATTCTCGTTTTGATTATAAGCGGCATCCCATACAGCGTGCGGCATTTCTTAGTAACATTCCTGCAAATCTGTGTGTACTAGAAAATAAAGAAAAGACATAAAAGAAAAGAAATAAAAAGGGTTCCAATTAGAACTTTTGAAACTTGGAACCCTTTATATATGTATACAGTGTATATAAGGATTATATATTGTATACACACACACACACACACACAAATGAATACATACATACATAAATATATATGCATATACATATGCATACACACACACACACATATATATATATATATATATATATATACACACACACACACACACACACACACACACACACACACACACGCATATACACAACATATACAGTAGGTGGCAACATTGAAGTCATTCTGAGGAACGTGTTTGCACGCTGGGTGCATCTCTGGTAACAGGTTGTAACAGGTTGAATATGTGTCCTTGTCCATTGATGTGTCCACCCATGGACACGTAAAGCTGCTGCCAGTAGTCGTCAGATATTGCACGATATCTGATGGGAACTTATCTGTGGAAACAAAACTGTTGGGTTTCATTGAACTGAAAGGGGAAAGAGTAGAGGAAATTGCAGCTGGGGTCTTGGTGGTTATTCAGAAATGTAACCTATTCTCTCCAGACAACAGAGACTCAAACACCAACTTTGAAGGACTGAATAGGCTTGGTAGGGTCAATGCCCGCACAAAATTAAAAATGCTCTGCGGAAAGATTTAACCGGTTCTGGTTGCCCTGGCGACATCATTCATAACATATCCAGAACAGCTTTGGATCGGATTCCTCTTGATGTTGAGTCCCTGTTCACAACATTTTAAAAATAGGCATGTACACTCTTTATTTAATTGTGTTTCCTTCTTCATCGTTAGAGAGATCTTCATACCACGCATATACACAATATACAGTATACAGTAAGTGGCAACATTGCATAGTAAAATTGCTGCTAAGTGTTTCTCCATTATAAAGATTTCAAAGTAGAGCCTTGACTGGAAGCTAAGAACACATCACTTTGATTTTTTTTTTAAACAAAGCAGTATGTAAATGTTTGCGTAAGTCAAACCAAACAAAGACTTTTCACAGGATTTGCATATAGTGACACCCACAAAACTTCATAAAAGTTCGATTGCACAGATGAACTATAAGAGTAAAGTCAGAAAAGCAGACGTGGAAATGATTTTGATTCACTTCTACACCAATGAAAATATTTAAAGATACAATATATGATATTAAAAATAATAATCAAGCGCTAAATCTTCACAGCTATGTGCAGACAGACCGGCTTGTAGATGTTTATAAAGCACCATTTCTTTCAGCATATTTAAATGGTTAGTTTTATTTCTCTTAATTTACAGATGTGTTGGCTTGCTTTCTTTATTTCTGTTATATTCTTTAATTAATGGCAGTGGTATTCTTAGTCCTTGTCCTAGTGAACTAGTTTGAGGATGTGTTTCTGGTAGACTCCAAAGCACTTCTGTAAGTCACTCTGAATAAGCTCATCTGCTAAACACCGTAAACTTACATGCTGTAAACATTGTACATGAACACAAGCACAAAATATAAGCAGAATGAGTGATCACCTCAGTTGATAAACTGCAGAGCATGGTTGTAGAATTCTCTAGAAGAGTAGAAGAGTTCACGATGTTCAGTCTAGGATCAGTTCTTTTTAGGAGAGAGAACAGGACTACGCTCGGCGGTCGCTAAAGCCGAAAAAGCAATCCTGGTGCTCCAAGAGAAACTGGATTATCTTGATCTTGGGAAAGGGGGAAAGCAGAAGAATGTGCAGCATCCATAATCAGTCTATGTTTCATAGTTTTTGTTTTCATAATGTTTTCACGTTTTTTTTCTTGACTTCTCTTGTTCCACCAGGACAGAGTCACTCTATGTTGTTGAGGAACTAGCAGAAGTAGATGGACAGAGAAATTTGTCCATTTTCATTGCTGAACTCCTAATGTCAGGTGACCAGACGTACCCGATTCCCAGGTTTTTGATACACTATCCCCGACTGGAGCTGTCCCTGGTGAATGTCCTCATTTTACAGCACGTTCAAACAACTCACAAATACACAGCAAAAAGCCTGATCGAAATAGCCTATTTTCACCAACAGAGGGTGCTACAAGCTACACTGTGAGGAGAAAAGATAAGAGGAGAAGCATTTTTAGAAGAGCGTAAGACAATTGATGCAAATATTTTGACCAAGAGCAGGCAGAGGAACGACCACGCCCTTTCCAAGAATTGAAAATGCCATTTTAACATGATGAGAGAATTTCTTTTTCTTGGTCCAGGTCGGAATCATACAACGTTCCATTGCACCATTTACAATTGTTCCTTTTCAGTTGCCAGTGGAGGGAGAGCAGCAGTGGAAGGGCATCAGCTGGTGTGCTGTCAGTCATCATATTCTTCAAAAAGGCAGAGCCGTCCCAACAAGAATATGATTTAGCTTTAAGGAGGGTGTTTACCACACTATGCATCACAATCACTGTTACAGATCAATAGACTGCACAGCACACCTGACACGGAAGCTCTATGAGTCAAAGTTGACATGTGCTGGGACAAAATGTGAAGTCATTCTGAGGAACGTGTTTGCACGCTGGGTGCATCTCTGGTAACAGGTTGTAACAGGTTGAATATGTGTCCTTGTCCATTGATGTGTCCACCCATGGACACGTAAAGCTGCTGCAGTAGTCGTCAGATATTGCACGATATCTGATGGGAACTTATCTGTGGAAACAAAACTGTTGGGTTTCATTGAACTGAAAGAGGGAAAGAGTAGAGGAAATTGCAGCTGGGGTCTTGGTGGTTATTCAGAAATGTAACCTATTCTCTCCAGACAACAGAGACTCAAACACCAACTTTGAAGGACTGAATAGGCTTGGTAGGGTCAATGCCCGTACAAAATAAAAATGCTTCCCGGAAAGATTTAACGGTTCTGGTTGCCCTGGCGACATCATTCATAACATATCCAGAACAGCTTTGGATCGGATTCCTCTTGATGTTGAGTCCCTGTTCACAAAATTTTTAAAAATAGGCATGTACACTCTTTATTTAATTGTGTTTCCTTCTTCATCGTTAGAGAGATCTTCATACCACGCATATACACAATATACAGTATACAGTAAGTGGCAACATTGCATAGTAAAATTGCTGCTAAGTGTTTCTCCATTATAAAGATTTCAAAGTAGAGCCTTGACTGGAAGCTAAGAACACATCACTTTGATTTTTTAAAAAACGCAGTATGTAAATGTTTGCGTAAGTCAAACCAAACAAAGACTTTTCACAGGATTTGCATATAGTGACACCCACAAAACTTCATAAAAGTTCGATTGCACAGATGAACTATAAGAGTAAAGTCAGAAAAGCAGACGTGGAAATGATTTTGATTCACTTCTACACCAATGAAAATATTTAAAGATACAATATATGATATTAAAAATAATAATCAAGCGCTAAATCTTCACAGCTATGTGCAGACAGACCGACTTGTAGATGTTTATAAAGCACCATTTCTTTCAGCATATTTAAATGGTTAGTTTTATTTCTCTTAATTTACAGATGTGTTGGCTTGCTTTCTTTATTTCTGTTATATTCTTTAATTAATGGCAGTGGTATTCTTAGTCCTTGTCCTAGTGAACTAGTTTGAGGATGTGTTTCTGGTAGACTCCAAAGCACTTCTGTAAGTCACTCTGAATAAGCTCATCTGCTAAACACCGTAACTTTTACATGCTGTAAACATTGTACATGAACACAAGCACAAAATATAAGCAGAATGAGTGATCACCTCAGTTGATAAACTGCAGAGCATGGTTGTAGAATTCTCTAGAAGAGTAGAAGACTTCACGATGTTCAGTCTAGGATCAGTTCTTTTTAGGAGAGAGAACAGGACTACGCCGCGGTCGCTAAAGCCGAAAAAGCAATCCTGGTGCTCCAAGAGAAACTGGATTATCTTGATCTTGGGAAAGGGGGAAAGCAAAATGTGCAGCATCCATAATCAGTCTATGTTTCATAGTTTTTGTTTTCATAATGTTTTCACGTTTTTTTTCTTGACTTCTCTTGTTCCACCAGGACAGAGTCACTCTATGTTGTTGAGGAACTAGCAGAAGTAGATGGACAGAGAAATTTGTCCATTTTCATTGCTGAACTCCTAATGTCAGGTGACCAGACGTACCCGATTCCCAGGTTTTTGATACACTATCCCCGACTGGAGCTGTCCCTGGTGAATGTCCTCATTTTACAGCACGTTCAAACAACTCACAAATACACAGCAAAAAGCCTGATCGAAATAGCCTATTTTCACCAACAGAGGGTGCTACAAGCTACACTGTGAGGAGAAAAGATAAGAGGAGAAGCATTTTTAGAAGAGCGTAAGACAATTGATGCAAATATTTTGACCAAGAGCAGGCAGAGGAACGACCACGGCCCTTTCCAAGAATTGAAAATGCCATTTTAACATGATGAGAGAATTTCTGTTTCTTGGTCCAGGTCGGAATCATACAACGTTTCATTGCACCATTTACAATTGTTCCTTTTCAGTTGCCAGTGGAGGGAGAGCAGCAGTGGAAGGGCATCAGCTGGTGTGCTGTCAGTCATCATATTCTTCAAAAAGGCAGAGCCGTCCCAACAAGAATATGATTTAGCTCTGAAGGAGGGTGTTTACCACACTATGCATCACAATCACTGTTACAGATCAATAGACTGCACAGCACACCTGACACGGAAGCTCTATGAGTCAAAGTTGACATGTGCTGGGACAAAATGTGAAGTCATTCTGAGGAACGTGTTTGCACGCTGGGTGCATCTCTGGTAACAGGTTGTAACAGGTTGAATATGTGTCCTTGTCCATTGATGTGTCCACCCATGGACACGTAAAGCTGCTGCCAGTAGTCGTCAGATATTGCACGATATCTGATGGGAACTTATCTGTGGAAACAAAACTGTTGGGTTTCATTGAACTGAAAGGGGAAAGAGTAGAGGAAATTGCAGCTGGGGTCTTGGTGGTTATTCAGAAATGTAACCTATTCTCTCCAGACAACAGAGACTCAAACACCAACTTTGAAGGACTGAATAGGCTTGGTAGGGTCAATGCCCGTACAAAAATAAAAATGCTCTGCGGAAAGATTTAACCGGTTCTGGTTGCCCTGGCGACATCATTCATAACATATCCAGAACAGCTTTGGATCGGATTCCTCTTGATGTTGAGTCCCTGTTCACAACATTTTAAAAATAGGCATGTACACTCTTTATTTAATTGTGTTTCCTTCTTCATCGTTAGAGAGATCTTCATACCACGCATATACACAATATACAGTATACAGTAAGTGGCAACATTGCATAGTAAAATTGCTGCTAAGTGTTTCTCCATTATAAAGATTTCAAAGTAGAGCCTTGACTGGAAGCTAAGAACACATCACTTTGATTTTTTTTTTAAACAAAGCAGTATGTAAATGTTTGCGTAAGTCAAACCAAACAAAGACTTTTCACAGGATTTGCATATAGTGACACCCACAAAACTTCATAAAAGTTCGATTGCACAGATGAACTATAAGAGTAAAGTCAGAAAAGCAGACGTGGAAATGATTTTGATTCACTTCTACACCAATGAAAATATTTAAAGATACAATATATGATATTAAAAATAATAATCAAGCGCTAAATCTTCACAGCTATGTGCAGACAGACCGGCTTGTAGATGTTTATAAAGCACCATTTCTTTCAGCATATTTAAATGGTTAGTTTTATTTCTCTTAATTTACAGATGTGTTGGCTTGCTTTCTTTATTTCTGTTATATTCTTTAATTAATGGCAGTGGTATTCTTAGTCCTTGTCCTAGTGAACTAGTTTGAGGATGTGTTTCTGGTAGACTCCAAAGCACTTCTGTAAGTCACTCTGAATAAGCTCATCTGCTAAACACCGTAAACTTACATGCTGTAAACATTGTACATGAACACAAGCACAAAATATAAGCAGAATGAGTGATCACCTCAGTTGATAAACTGCAGAGCATGGTTGTAGAATTCTCTAGAAGAGTAGAAGAGTTCACGATGTTCAGTCTAGGATCAGTTCTTTTTAGGAGAGAGAACAGGACTACGCTCGGCGGTCGCTAAAGCCGAAAAAGCAATCCTGGTGCTCCAAGAGAAACTGGATTATCTTGATCTTGGGAAAGGGGGAAAGCAGAAGAATGTGCAGCATCCATAATCAGTCTATGTTTCATAGTTTTTGTTTTCATAATGTTTTCACGTTTTTTTTCTTGACTTCTCTTGTTCCACCAGGACAGAGTCACTCTATGTTGTTGAGGAACTAGCAGAAGTAGATGGACAGAGAAATTTGTCCATTTTCATTGCTGAACTCCTAATGTCAGGTGACCAGACGTACCCGATTCCCAGGTTTTTGATACACTATCCCCGACTGGAGCTGTCCCTGGTGAATGTCCTCATTTTACAGCACGTTCAAACAACTCACAAATACACAGCAAAAAGCCTGATCGAAATAGCCTATTTTCACCAACAGAGGGTGCTACAAGCTACACTGTGAGGAGAAAAGATAAGAGGAGAAGCATTTTTAGAAGAGCGTAAGACAATTGATGCAAATATTTTGACCAAGAGCAGGCAGAGGAACGACCACGGCCCTTTCCAAGAATTGAAAATGCCATTTTAACATGATGAGAGAATTTCTGTTTCTTGGTCCAGGTCGGAATCATACAACGTTTCATTGCACCATTTACAATTGTTCCTTTTCAGTTGCCAGTGGAGGGAGAGCAGCAGTGGAAGGGCATCAGCTGGTGTGCTGTCAGTCATCATATTCTTCAAAAAGGCAGAGCCGTCCCAACAAGAATATGATTTAGCTCTGAAGGAGGGTGTTTACCACACTATGCATCACAATCACTGTTACAGATCAATAGACTGCACAGCACACCTGACACGGAAGCTCTATGAGTCAAAGTTGACATGTGCTGGGACAAAATGTGAAGTCATTCTGAGGAACGTGTTTGCACGCTGGGTGCATCTCTGGTAACAGGTTGTAACAGGTTGAATATGTGTCCTTGTCCATTGATGTGTCCACCCATGGACACGTAAAGCTGCTGCCAGTAGTCGTCAGATATTGCACGATATCTGATGGGAACTTATCTGTGGAAACAAAACTGTTGGGTTTCATTGAACTGAAAGGGGAAAGAGTAGAGGAAATTGCAGCTGGGGTCTTGGTGGTTATTCAGAAATGTAACCAATTCTCTCCAGACAACAGAGACTCAAACACCAACTTTGAAGGACTGAATAGGCTTGGTAGGGTCAATGCCCGTACAAAAATAAAAATGCTCTGCGGAAAGATTTAACCGGTTCTGGTTGCCCTGGCGACATCATTCATAACATATCCAGAACAGCTTTGGATCGGATTCCTCTTGATGTTGAGTCCCTGTTCACAACATTTTAAAAATAGGCATGTACACTCTTTATTTAATTGTGTTTCCTTCGTCATAGTTAGAGAGATCTTCATACAGTAATATTAATCTGTTAAATAGCATGTATAAAACAAAAGAGGAGATTCAGGAACCCCATGACCTGACTCAAGAAAGTAAAAAAAAAAAAATGATTAGGAATCATGAGCAGCATTTGATTATGAGCAGAATCAGCAAATTCATGTGCAAATATTAACCAGTTCACTCTCAGCTGAGTGAAACCTGCATTTTGGTGGGCACTTCCTGTCTGCATGAGGTAATAAAAAAAACAGATGAGCCGTTTCCTGTTTCTTCAGTCACCCAACAAGTTTTCGAAGCTACTTTGCATTTACTATGCTTATTGCATGTTGCACGGATGAAATAATGATTACTTCTTGCATTCATAATGCATACATTCTACTGAAATTTTAAACGAGGTGCCAACTATGGTGGATCTCATGAATCTGTGGTTACCATAATACAAAAATACTAAAAATGCTTGCTGTAGAGTTTGCAAATCATGCCTCAGATGATCGAAACCTGAGTAACTGGCATTTCCTTCTCATCTGTGGTTATAAAGAGTTTCCTCAGCTGCAGGGTTTGTTTGTTTTTTTCATGCAGAGAAAAAGCCCACAGCAACCCTGCTATTATACAGTGATACCAAGGCATTATTTTACAGTAGTAGTAGTATTATACAGTGATGCCTGGTTCTAATACACGTAACATATTTATCTCCTATATGGAATTGAATCAGTGTGGATTATTAAAGGTTAAATTAAGGAACATTTATTTGTAGTCATGGAAATGTGAGAAAGATAAATGATTTTTTTTTATTAAGTGATTAATTTAACTAACTACAACTGACTGGTCAAACATCGGGTTTTCGGTTTTGTCAGTTTGGCATCAAAGTCGCGAAATATATATAAAATACAGCTACACGACACTAACAGTAAAACAGCCAAACGAACCGAAGTATATACTTATCTAATGCTGCAAATTTTGTAATTGTAATTGTAGTCATGTTCATATTTAACTGGAAGTGGTCGTGGTCTATATCTGAAAAATTGTTTTTAATGAGGACCCTGATGCTATGCCCCCAAAACCACTGGAAAACAATGAAATAAATAATGATGGAGAACTTTAATTTAAGAACAACAAGGAACAATGGAATGAACGTACAGAATAATATTTTAAAAATTCGATTCGTATTCGATTATTATTTTATGGAGACCCCTGCAAAGATGTGCTGCCAAAATCCTACAGATCCCCTTGATACAGATTTTCTAACTGTTCAAATATCCAGCCATTTTTCATAAAACTTATCCTACACTGGGGAGCCTGGAGCCTATCACAGGAAACTCGTGGCACAAGAGAGGGGACAACCTGGATGGCTTTCCAGTCCTTCACAGGGCACAATCGCACAATATACACACACTATGGACAATTTGGAAATGCCAATCAACCTACGACTCATGTCTTTGGATTGGGGAGGAGACCGGCGTACCCGGAGGAAACCCTCGAAGCACGGGGATAACGTACAAACTCTGCACACACCCCGTGGAGGCGGGATCTGAACGCTCATTATTTAAATGCACCCAATAATACTCTGGCTATTTATTGGAGCTTTTTATTTTTGAACAGAACAGATTGTTATCATGATTATCTTTCGATTTTAGATTTACGTTATTTGTAAGGCAGCTTATTTATTTATTTATTTTAAGTATTAAGATTTGGATTTGACCGAGTCAAGTGATGAGTCAACCAGCTATAAGCTAATGGCTTATAATGGAATCTCATATCATCCGATATGGCAGACGCACTGGCATATGTTAGTAGCTCACAACAACAGCGAAGATGGAGTCTTCTGTACAGTAAAAAAAATCAGAACGTTCTTTGTATAGTCGGTCTGTAGAGGATATCGCAGAGTTGTGATGATGTCATATGACGCGTCTTGGCCCAAATCTGCAGTATATTTGAAATAATGCGAGCTCCTTTAAATATTGCAGCGTTTGCTTGATTTTGCATTGAACAAAACAGTCAAGACACATAACAAAATTCAAGTTCAAAGACTTCTTTTATCAAAATTTCTTAAAAGTTGTAACAAGGAATAATTTCACAATTGTGGGCTGTATTCTTTTGTTGTAGCGATAACATGATGATCCCCAGCGTACTCCGAGAAAAGGGATCGTGATGCTAATATTACAAAAATCATATAACATCATACAAGGGGTCGTGCTGTTACAGGAAAATTATCAACGACAGGACGGAGTGACGTGACCTGGACTTACCCTTACCATCCTATTATTAACACACCATACTATTTAACCTTCTCTTACTATTCATTACATTTCATGCAAAACGAGTACGCTCATGTTATCACTTATGTCATAACAGCTATAAACCATACACAGCTATATACAGTGAAGAATAGCTTAAATAAAACCTAAAACATTTTCTTAAAACATATTTGTTTGCTTAGAGTAGCGATATTAAAGTACATAATTGGCAGAAAAACTCGATTTTTGGTTAAAACTAGACTTTTTTTTTTAACTTTACGCTTATTGCACACTCAGTGTAGAAGAGATTCTCTAAGGACGGAGCACTGAAATGGCCGACATTCTCGTAAGCACAGTAAATAAAAATGAGCTATTTGAATCATTTGAGATGATTCTCAAGATTATAAAACCTGAGTCTTATAAATTATACTTATATTTAGTTGTTCAGTAAGCTTCGGCTGTTAGTGGTTGTTGGTTTAAGTTAACCCAGGCAGCATATGATACGTTTAAGAACATGTAACTGTCTTAAAAGTGGTACAATCTAAATAGAACAGAGCTAACATGGCTGTCACCACTCCTTTTGCCAGCACATGTTTCGGCAAGTTTAAAATCTCACCGTCGTGTAGACTTGGGATGTTTTCTTTCTTCCTAGAATGCTTTTAGTACAATGCTAGCTAGACAGTAATCCAGTAAACCACAGTTCAAATGTAAGTAGAATATTCAGAACTCAGAGACATTGAAGTCCATGCCTATCCATGGCTGTGCTCCATATCCAGTGGCATGTTCTCTGGAGTGTAGTCACGATTAGGATCCTCCACATATCTCTGCAGCGTGCTGTAATACTGCTCGCCACGATCATACGTGTATAGGGTTGAGATCTGCTCCCAGGCTTTGTGGTTTGGAAAAGGAAAGCCCTCGGGGTCTTTGTTCTCAAAGAAGCTCTTGAGGTTTCGCTCGGCCAGCCGGTTGGCGTAATCGTCCGCGAACGATTCGAACTTCTCGTTCTCTTTCTCCTTGTACACTTTCCAGAAAGTGAGCTGCAGGTAGCTCACTTGAGAGCGGCAGTTTTTGTAACATGCGCCGATCAGAGCGGCAACAGCAGTGCTCATGATCAGGACCCAGCCGAGGATCTAAGGAAAAGTTTATTTATGAATTATTTATTACTTATTCATTAATATGGAATGAATTGTCCAGTTAGGCAAAAATACAGACGTGTGTACTCTTATCAACTTGCTAAAAAATGGTGCTAACTGCTTAGCATGGTGACTAGCTGGTGTGCTAGGAAACGTCAGAATCGCAGGATTATCTCTCGCTGCTGTATTTGAATTAACATCCAGCGTAAACACATTCAAATTTTGAAACATGAAATATTTTAAGAATCATTTTGCATCAAAGGAGTGCAATGACTTCTGGGTAAATATGTGTGCTCTGGAAGCGTCAACCTCTTATTGATACCTTATCTAACAAACATCAGTTTGCTGATGTTGGTGAGCGAGAAGTGAAGACAAGAGGAAGTGTTAAAAACAGTATCTGAACATAGAATCAAACCGATAAGACAACTAGGGCTTACAAAAATAGGTATCTAAATGTGTGTAATTTAGTTGTACTCGTTCCTCCCACAATGTTTGTGATTACCACTGGCTGTACAAACATTCAACATCACTCGTTTAAGTGTGAAATCGGCTAATTGTTTGTTGCGTTCATAAAATTAAGTCCTGCCTAACAGTTACTGCACCGTGTTCGTGTTTGTAAAACTTTCTTCATTAAATTTGTTTCATATTCTCAAATTCTCTTCTGTTGTTAAAGAAATACTTCAACCAAATGATGAAAATTATGTCATCATTTATCCCCCCTCATGAGTCTCTTTCTTCTGTGGAACATAATAATCCATATATTTTACTGGGTGAATGTGTGCAGGTAACAGTATTGAGTGGATGTACATTTTTTTTATAACCAATATAACGGATGACTCGTGGAAAAGGACGTTTTCAGCATGAGATGTTAAATAGATATTAAACATTAATGTGAAAATAAGATTCTTGAAGTATTTGAATGATTAAGTGTAGTTATAGTGCGCTGCTGTAGGTTAATAAATCTGACACAGGCACAACTGTCTTTTACCTTTACTTTACGTACAAGTTTATAATCTCAGTGGGACAGAAACAACAATCCAATCGTGGAGTGAGAAGCAAAGCTTCAATTCCTTTCTTAGTTGCAGTATCCTCAGAGCACCAAACCAGCCCCAATTTAATACTAGTAGTAGTAGTAGTAATAGCAGTAATAGTAGTAATAATAGTAGTAGTACTAGTAATAGTAGTAGTAGTACCTGAGACTGGGCGTGTAATATTAGCAGAAGCTCGTTGGTGTCTGCTGCCGACATGTTGGACGTTAGACACGGGACTTTGGCCAGCTCGTTCCTGCATGCGCTGGTCCGATTTTTACAAAACCAGTGCACGACTGCCTGTTCTTCCAAACCGCTCACCGCACACTCGTAGAACGTGCCATTCAGCAAAGCGATGCTGAGCCACATGATCGGTGCCACGAGCGCTCCAAGAATCACATGAAAAAGCACGGATAAGCAGTTTACGCAGTTCGCCCTACAACAGCAAAATCAAACTCACAATCTGACAACAGTACATTTCCAACGAGAAAAACATTACACTCGATGCGCTGTACATTAAGTAAGGAATTAAACACAATGGGGCATGCAGTTATTGGAAAACAATCAATAACAGGTTGATATTTTCCAATAACAGGATGTTCCGAAGTGTTTCCTTCCCCTTATACCGCAGCATTATAACAACAAGTACATTTTTATTTGAGTGCACAGTCAGTGTGACAGTTGTAACCATAGTGGTTTTGGGATAAAAGCATAGTGTGTATCCTGGGGCAAATTTGCATCGTCAGAGAGTCTGGATTTGCCGATGAGGTTAAGGACTCTTCCAAGTGTTTCACTGCTGATTATTGACCCATTTTTTTCCAGGAACTATCACAACTAATGATTATCATTATTATTCATATAGGGAAGTTTACGCTTCCCTAAATGCAATATAACAATCCATTGTAACATGCAGATAGATCGTTATCGTTTACTCTATACATTAAAGATGTATTTTACATTTATTTACCAGTGGTTTGAACTTATGTTATCTAAATATTTGGTAAGCAATAATTGTTGTTTTAACCCTTTAACAGGCACAAAATTAAATACTTGGACAAATATTTTTTTATGTTAATTCGCTCCAAATACATCTATTGAGCACAATGGACCAGTAGTATGGTTTTATTTTATTGGCTTAGTGGTTAGCACGTTCGCCTCACACCTCCAGGTTCGAAGGTTTGATTCCCGCCTCCGCCCTGTGCGTGTAGAGTATGCATGTTCTCCCCGTGCTTTGGGGGTTTCCTCCGGGTACTCCGGTTTCCTCCCCACGTCCAATGACAAGCACTGTAGACTGATTGGCATTTCCAAAGTGTCCGTAGTGTACGAATGTGTATGTGATTGTGCTCTGCGATGGATTGGCACCCGGTCCAGGGTGTACCCCGCCTTGTGCCTTGGGCTCCCTGGGATAGGCTCCAGGTTTCCCGCGACCCTGTAGGATAAGTGGTACAGAAAATGGATGGGTGGATAGATGGATGGATGATTTTATAAAATGATTTGAGTTATTTAGTTTCCCCACACACACTAGACAAGATGAGCCCATGACTATCATCTTCCATAAGACTCTCAACTTCTATTGAAAATAAAACACAACAAAATCAAATATACAGCATATCGTATACTATATATGATTAAGAAACTTCATTCTACATATTTTAGTAAAACACACACGTTTAACCCATAACTGCTCAGTGTGTGAGCTTACCTAATTAGTTGCGCTTTCTCTTTTGTTAAATCTGGCAAATAAACACCGAAGACCGTGGTTCATGACACCGGGTTTCTCTTTCATCGCTAAATTTTCCGACGCGTCTGATTTTTTTGATAATCGTTCAACCGATATCTTCTCTTATCTTGTTAAAAGATCACGCTCATGAATTTGCTGATAAATCTAGCTCACAGCTGACGGACAGCTTGTAGTGAACTCCTGCGAAGTCACTTCAGTTTAGTGACCTTGCGGTAACACGTTTGAACTCTCATACATAAATACAGGAGCATGACCTTCATAATGTCACAAAGTCAGAAATGAGGTATGTGTTTTATCTTTGTACTAATTGTTTGTACATTGTACCTTGGTAACTTGATGAATGAAGAGTAGTGCTGGTGATATTTTTAAAAACGGCAAACACACCCATTGTGGATGTGTTACGTCAAAAGACACTAGCAGTATTATAATGATAAATATTTGTAAACATGTCAGTGAGATGCCTGTTAAAAGGTTCAGCTAAAATTGATGGAGAAATATGTTTTGCAATCAAATTAACCGGGATAATAAAACATTTACTTTTTGTTAACATTTTACACAGATTTCCCTTTGTGGATCACTAAAGTACATCCATCCATCTATCAACACATGTTGACCTGACCATCACACCCAGATGGGCTTGTTGACCATCCCATTCCAGATTTAGTCTGCCTTTGCTGTTATAATAACCTCCACTCTTCTATGAAGGCTTTCCAAAAGATTTTGGATCGTGGCTGTGGGGAGTTCAGCGACGAGACCATTAGTGATGTCAGACACTGATGTTTGGCGAGGAGACCTGGGGTGCAGTTGGTGTTCCACTTCATCCCAAAGGTGTTCAGTGGGATTGAGGTCAGGGTTCTCTGTAGGATACTCAAGTTCTTCCACTTCAACCTTGGCTGAATATCTGAATTTGTACCCATATCATACATAATCATGCAGGAACATGTTTGGCCTTCTTGGTTCCAGTGAAGGGAAACCGTAATGCTACAGCATACAAACATTCTATACAGTTGTGTGCTTCTAAATTTGTGCCAGACATTTTCTAACAAGATCTATTCCTCGATAAACTATTTCTTTTGTGCCCTAAGGATCTCCTTACCTAGGGCAGAGTTTCCTGGGGTTGAGGCAGCAGCCCGTGTAGAGGCGCCACAGGCGCGTGCTCAGGAACAGGCCGACAGTGAACATCACGAGCGCCGGTCCGAGCAGGTACGTGAGCCCGTAGACCATGTTCTGGTTGACGTTGCATGGACACTGGAAGGATAAAAGCGTGAAGATCCTCTCTCCCCCGATGGTAGCGATGGCCATGATGCCATATCCGATTTTGGTCTTCTGATTGGTGAAGAAGCGCACGACGGCATTGAGGGAGTCCATCGTGGATTTCAGAGACGCCGGAATCATTCAGGACGTGTTCAGGATCCCTGAGAGAAGAATTTAAGTTGGGGAACTGAGTGCACTATTGCAATTCTGTGGCTGGAAATCTGGCGTAAAAACAAACAAACAAACACGCAACCCCAAACTTCCCTACTAGAGATGCGCGCGCTCTTGTTGTGTTTCGTTCCGTTCTTTCCTTTTGTTTTCCTCTTAAACTCTCCTCCCTGTAAATCTCTCTCTCTTTCTCTTTCTCTCTCGAACTCCTCCCAGCTTGTTATTCCTCCTCCAGCAGACCGGCTCATCTGGTTTTGCACTTCCTGCCATCCAACACACAACATTAACTAAGCGCGCGCCGCCATGGCTAATTATAGCCCAATTAGCATGCGGAATTGCACGGCTTCACTTACGAGAATTGACTTTGGTTACTTATAATTTCCTCATTAGTGCAGCAAAGGAACAAAACAAGTTTGGACAGATCAGTCTGTGTGTGTCTGTGTGTGTGTGTGTGTGTGTGTGCGCCCATCCCTTTGAGTTCAAGGGTGCGGTTCAGTTCGCGCGCGCGGTTACAGAGCTGATCCCGGCATTGTGCTGTGATGTAAAAGATGTTTGCATGTGTGAGTGAATCACAAGTCAGGTCAATTCATGCTTTTAGAAATGAAGGACATGACTATGCAGAGATATCAGGACCGAGATCCTGAGGGACCCAAAAAAAAAAAAAAAAAAAGTTGGGCATGTATGCTCAAACTTCCAAAGTTATCGTCTTTAAGATATAAAAGTGCATGTCCAACAAGGTCTGAGTGACATGTAGAACATTGGGTTCACTCCTCCATTCAGAACATTTCAAGCTCTTTGGTTTATGCATTAAATTCGGTCTTGAGTTTGAAAGATCAAGAAGGTCGTTGCATAATTTCACGTTTAACTCATCGTCTTCCTCAAATATTCACCCACTGCCAAGTTGTAACCTTCTGGCAGAGGCAACCTGGTCATTTTTGGGTTGTGTGATGCTATTAGCCTTCGTGAAACTTTCCTAAGCCCACAATTCAGCTTGGTGGCATTTGAAAGCCCAGTAAAGTAAACCAAACTCCCTTGAGCATTGATGTGGACTTGATAGATAATGTACATGTATTATCCATCTTTACCACTTCAGTCCATTTCCGTTAATCACCTTACAAAAGTGTAGGACGTAGGAGTCAGATTAGCATAGTGCAACCTCCTGAACTGTATGTGCTCTCGTATTTCAAGATGTTTCTTTGATTCCACTACGGCTTTCTCGACACTCAAACGGTTTTCAGCCCAACCATCGTTGTAGTGAAAGAAAATTATCCTACAAGGCTACTTCAAACACTCCGCCTTGTGCCCGATGCTCCCTGGGATAGGCTCCAGGTTCCCCCGCATCCCTGAACAAGGAGTAAGCGGTAGAAGATGGATGGATGGCTACTTCAAA
Source organism: Ameiurus melas (assembly GCA_012411365.1). Lineage (NCBI taxonomy): Eukaryota > Metazoa > Chordata > Actinopteri > Siluriformes > Ictaluridae > Ameiurus > Ameiurus melas. The sequence goes on along the minus strand of CM022770.1, from coordinate 19,711,036 downwards.
CATGGATGCATGAAAAGAAGCATGGAAAGCATCACAGACTGTAGCCTAGTAATTACATCACTAACTGCAAGTGGAACTGTCTTTATTATACGAAGAATAAAGGCCTACCTCTTTAACGAGCACTTAAATGGGCACCAACTTAAAAAAAATAAAACAAATTAGAATAAAAAGCTACTCTTAATCCCTGAGCTTTTTGTACTAGCACAAAGATGTGTTTGATGGAGAATACAAACCACGACTAAGTCTCTCTGGGTAGACCAGCCAAATGTATTTAAATGTTATACAAATTTCTCTCTTCTGTAGTGATAAACAGACCACAGGACCAGTCTAGCAGTAACACTGATATGTTAGCGTGTGCGTGCGTGCGTACGGAAGGACTGGTACGAGTGTATCGGACGGAGCAGCATTGCTAGGCTTCCTGCTGTGTTGAGACGGGCACAGATACCTGGGTATGATGATCACAAACAGTAAAGAGCATGAGCTGGGTATATCTAATAAAAGTGTTCGTGTACACAGCAGTGGCGCTTCTTCCTTAAGGCCATGTTGAGTAGAGCTCCACTATATGCAGTGTATCTTTATAAAGTCCTCAATTACATTACCATACCATTTTAAATTCGGTTCAAATACCAGTTAACTCTTGAGTGAGCAGTGCTTTAAATAATGCGTTATTTGCTTGTACCATCCACTGTACCACTGATTTGCCCATTAATTTTTCATTATTGCAAAATGGGAACTGTAAAGTGTGTTAAGAGAGGGTCACTGAGGCAGGAATCACGCTGCCCAATGCTTACTCTGAAGATTTTCAGCAGAGGAGGATCAGTAAACAGGACAGTTAATGACAGGCTCGCTTTAATACTCCGTGACCATATCGATCTCGTTTTATAGCAAATGAACGGAATCAATTCTAATAAATATCTGGGACGCCTAAACCCTTCAAAATGAGCTGCTAGACTTTATGCTGGATGAGAATTCTCAGCTAACCATTACGGGGTTACTTTACACATTCACTATATAGGAGCCTATAGCATCAGCAAGCATGATAATCTCCTGATTTAACTTCGTTTGAGGCCATATTGTTATGGATGTCGTCCTGCCCCACTGCGGTCATGAGTCGCTGCTTTGGGAGGCTTTGGTGTGTATGACGGATGCAATAACCAGCGAGTGTAGTCTCCGACCCTCGGAATCAATAAAAGCTTTCAGAGTTAATTTACAGACACTTATGGACAGAGTCACTACGAAACAAGAGTCATCCTGGCACATCATGATTCATCTTTCAACTGCAACAGAGATGATCACCACTGTTATGAACTGAGCAAACCTAAAGTTCATCTACAAGACCAATAATTTATCATCAGTGAATAGACTATTCTAAGACTATTCAAAGACATTTATATATATATATTTAAAAAAAAAGGTGTTTTAGTATATGCACGTAATTAAGGTTACAACATGCGTAGAAATGGTGAAGTATAAAAGTCTGAGACGCATGGGGTGTGGGGGGAGGGGGATGGTTGGGCAGGAATGCAATTATTATGGTCTCAGATGTCATCATTAAGCCTCTACAAGGTTGTTATCTTGTAGTTATATATATATATATATATATAAAAAAGATCTATAATTATTACAGCGAAAAACACGTCCAAATTTATTGAAAAAGCTCCAGATACAAACCATGAGATGTACAATTTATAAGTTATGTACAGTATTTACAATCAGAGCAGAGGACAAAGGGTAACAGGTTAATCCTCTTCTAGAACGATCATTTCAGCCTGACCAGCATCTCCCAACAGTGCCAGAAGAGTCCTGTAGGCGTTTCTGAAACACAGAGACCAAAGCAACTGTATCTGTACACTGTAACTGACTCAATCCAATCCTTACTGACACCAGTCCAACACTGGGTTCTTCTGATTAGAAATGTTGATGGCCCTTGTTCCTCATTTATCAGTCTTTCAGTAATGTTGTTCGTAAATGTTTTCAGAGGCCGAACCAAATGAAAAATCTTTTGTACTCGTGTAGATCACCGAACATTACCAAAAGCATTCGCTATCGCTGACTTGCTTTTAGCCGTGCCCACGAAACATAAAGGCAAAGCTCACAGAAAGCCGAAAATGGAAAACTAGATGACGAAAGAGCTCATCCTAAGTGTGCGCTAAATCTTACAGTAATGCAGCTCGGCCACCGCAGAGCGCTGTCTACAACAGACGCACACAACCTCTTCCTCCTTTTATAGGGTGTCATTTCGTTGGTCCTAATTAAATGGCTAATCGAATTTATAATAATTCATGGATTTATTTCGGATTGCTTTCTTTCAAAATCATTCCTACGAAACGACCGAGCGGTCATTAAAATTTGTGTGAGCAACCGAAATGACGAAGACACAATTTAAACCTGAAAGCATGATCCGTATAGAAATCGTAGTAGTTACACGATTCGACGCCGAGTCACGAAGGTTCGAATACGTTCGTTTGTTTATCTGTTCAATAAATGAGGTGCAATATCAGTTCATCATCTCATGACCGATACCTGAGAGATGCGTTTTTTCCGATTCCTCTCTTCTGCTCGGTGTTTCGTAAACTCTGCGAGAGAATTGGAATCAGAGCCGACACAGCCAAGGGACTGAGGATGGCCACCGTCTCCAAGGCGCTGTACATCTGCAGCTCATACACACCCTCGCTCTCCTCCACAAACGCTCTGGGAACACACACGAGACATTTACATTCCAAGTCCCACATTGCATTCTACCTATACTAGTGTACCACATACATTTTAGTAAAGTAGCATACTTCCTGGCAAAGCCAAAACTCTATACATCAGGTTCGCACCTGAGAACTGTGATGAGTTGTTCGCACGGTTCATCTCTGGGTGCAGAGGAACATCTCTCCACGATTAGCTGCACACTCTCGGTACTCAGCTTCTTCACTGCGACAAACACAAACATATATACATATGTACATTTTATACATTTCAGAAGACTTTGTGTGCTTCAAATCAGCTGAAAGAACACCATATAGCTGACATCAAAATATCACCACATCCTGATTCAGTTGCCCAGGGTATGACAGCCGTTATTCGATTCTGTATGATGACATTTCTTTCGACTTCCTGATGTCTTTCCTTTTCCGGATTTCCACAGCTCAGCTCACACCAAATCTTAACAGACTCTCAACGTGGCTTAACTAACCAGCTAAATTAGAGGCCACATGACAAAAATATTGTAAATATCAAAAATATACAGTCTCCTCCGAACGTACTGGAGCGGCAAGGCCAACTCTATCGTTTTCGCAATCCATCGAAGACATGTGGGGTTGAATTTTAGGTGAGCAAAAGTATAGGAACAGATAGTCTTAAAGTAAATAGCACTTGATATTTGGTGGCTTAGTATCCCTTGCTTGCATCAAACCAGTGACCCACTGACATCACCAAACTGTTGCATTGTTTTGGGGTGGGGATGGTTCCTCCCTTCGGTCTCCTCTTCAGGACGTGAAATGAACGCTCAACTGATCTCAAACCCAAAATGTCTTCATTGTATAGGGTAAAAAAGAGAATAGTCCTTGCTGTTCCAATACTTTCAGAGTAGACTGTATAATGACAATGAGTCTTTATTGATCACATATACATTACAGCACAGTGAAATGGTTTTCTTCACATACCCCAGCATGTCAGGAAGCTGGGGTCAGACATGATACAGCACCCATGGAGCAGAGAGGGTTAAGGGCCTTGCTCAAGGGCCCAACAGTGCCACTGCTTAACAGTGCTGGAGCTTGAATCCCACACCTTCCGATCAGTAACCCAGAGCCTTAACCGCCAAACCACCACTGTCCCCACTGTATCATCATGATACTTTTTTTTTTTTATATATAAATAATGTAATAAACGAAACCTTTTAAATGAGACTGATGATGCTTTTCTTTTTCTTTTCTCGCAGGAGTTATGAATAATAGTTAGGAGCTTATTATGAATGTAAATTCATGGGGGCTTTAAGAATGTGTCGGGGCACATGTTCAATTCGTTGTGTAATACCGTATGGTGTTAAATTAAAACTTTACTTTTGTGGCAAATGACAAAAGTCTGTAACTCATCTTTAATCTGAAATGTGCAAACGTGGAGCCGTTTATTGGGGCGAATTACCAAGACTGCCTCGGCACATTCCTTGCATTGTTGTGGTGAACGCCAGAAAACTCTGAGAAGGTTGTGTTCAACTTTTGTCTGGTGCCCTCTTGTGGTACAAATAAATTAATGACACACTCACATGTCAGTGGGTCTCACACTGATTTTAAAGCCTGATCTTGCTGTAGATAACAAATATCACACTTTGTATAATAATCATTTGGCTGTGAGAAACAACATACAACATAATGTGACATGCTCACTGGTGGCTGATTTAGTGACCGACAACAAAGATCCGTCAGTGACCACGTTTACATGGACAGCAATAATCCAATTATTGACCTTATTCTGGATAAGACAATATTGTGATTAAAGTGTTTACACGAGTTGCTTTTAGGATACTCCGTTCATGTTAAGGTTTTAGATGTTATAGATCATAGATCGATTAACGGCACATGTCATTACGTCCCCACGCTACGCCGTCCGACGTTCCCTCCATACAGTTGGTGTTCGTTACGATATACAGTTATGGTATACGTATACAGTTTTTGGTGTTTATATTTTTTATTTTTTACGAAAGCTTCAAGTGCGGTTAATTATTTGTCATGTTATAAGTGCAAATAGGCGACAGCTTGAAGCCGTGGGCTGTGTCCCAAACTGCGTACATACTTACTGTATATAGTAGCCGATATACACGTGTTTTTTCACCTATTATATAGCAGGCGAGTATGCAATTTCGGACGCAGCCGTGCTCTCATTTTCCGTTTAACGGTTGAGCGTTGCCGTGTGTGTACGTGTCCTGTCGCGCACTGAGGTAAAATCTCCCACACGACATTAATAGTGTGATTAAGGTGTTTACGTGTCTGTAACGCATGTCGATAATGCGACTAAAACAGGAATACTCCACACGTCTTCATTCCATTTCTGTTTACGTCGTGCCTGCAGGCGTTCATTCCAACAACAGGTGTCACACCTGTTTCCACTTAAGGAACGAGTTGCTCTCGGTCCTCAAATGATTGTCAGGTATGTCTGGCTGTACTGAAGCCAAATTTGCAGCCAAAGCAGCCCTTTGTGGATGAAATGAAATACTCTTGCATTAAGAAAATAAACCAAAAATCAGAAGATAAACAAAAAAATCATGATAACACAGTATATTGGTTTCCGATATAGTGTTTTTCCTTATGTTTCTCGATTCTCTCTCTGTTACTTTCACTCTGAAGTGGATGAAATCATGTACAAGAATCAGAAAACAGATGCCTCATCTTGGCCATTTTAGCAACATCTACAAGAGGTATCTGTAAGGGTGAAACGATCTTTGAAAGCAAAATGTATTGCTGTTTCTTCTTTCCCTGGTGTTTTTAACCGACATTTATTATTATTATTTTTTTAAACAGTTTGGCTGATGCACTGATGCCATACACATACAGTGCCTTGCGAAAGTATTTGGCCCCCTTGAACTTTTCAACCTTTTGCCACATTTCAGGCTTCAGACATAAAGATATAAAATTTAAATTTTTTGTGAAGAATCACCAAGTGGGACACAATTGTGAAGTGGAACGAAATCTATTGGATATTTTAAACTTTTTTAGCAAATAAAAAGCTGAAAAGTGGTGCGTGCAAAATTATTCGGCTCCTTTACTTTCAGTGCAGCAAACTCACTCCAGAAGTTCAGCGAGGATCTCTGAATGATCCAATGTTGTCCTAAATGACTGATGGTGATAAATAGAATCCACCTGTGTGTAATCAAGTCTCTGTATAAATGCACCTGCTCTGTGATAGTCTCAGGGTTCTGTTGAAAGCGCAGAGAGCATCATGAAGACCAAGGAACACACCAGGCAGGTCCGTAATACTGTTGTGGAGAAGTTTAAAGCCGGATTTGGATACAAAAAGATTTCCCAAGCTTTAAACATCCCAAGGAACAATGTGCAAGCGATCATTTTGAAATGGAAGGAGTATCAGACCACTGCAAATCTACCAAGACCTGGCCGTCCCTCTAAACTTTCAGCTCAGACAAGGAGAAGACTGATCAGAGATGCAGCCAAGAGGCCCATGATCACTCTGGATGAACTGCAGAGAACTACAGCTGAGGTGGCAGAGTCTGTCCATAGGACAACAATCAGTCGTACACTGCACAAATCTGGCCTTTATGGAAGAGTGGAAAGAAGAAAGCCATTTCTCAAAGATATCCATAAAAAGTCTCGTCTAAAGTTTGCCACAAGCCACCTGGGAGACACACCAAACATGTGGAAGAAGGTGCTCTGGTCAGATGAAACCAAAATCGAACTTTTTGCCCACAATGCAAAACGATATGTTTGGCGTAAAAGCAACACAGCTCATCACCCTCAACACACCATCCCCACTGTCAAACATGGTGGTGGCAGCATCATGGTTTGGGCCTGCTTTTCTTCAGCAGGGACAGGGAAGATGGTTAAAATTGAGGGGAAGATGGATGCAGCCAAATACAGGACCATTTTGGATGAAAACCTGTTGGAGTCTGCAAAAGACCTGAAACTGGGACGGAGATTTATCTTCCAACAAGACAATGATCCCAAACATACAGCAAAATCTACAAAGGAATGGTTCACAAATAAACGTATCCAGGTGTTAGAATGGCCAAGTCAAAGTCCAGACCTGAATCCAATCGAGAATCTGTGGAAAGAGCTGAAAACTGCTGTTCACAAACGCTCTCCATCCAACCTCACTGAGCTCGAGCTGTTTTGCAAGGAAGAATGGGCAAGAATTTCAGTCTCTCGATGTGCAAAACTGATAGAGACATACCCCAAGCGACTTGCAGCTGTAATCGCAGCAAAAGGTGGCTCTACAAAGTATTAACGCAAGGGGGCCGAATAATTTTGCACGCCCCACTTTTCAGTTTTTTATTAGTTAAAAAAGTTTCAAAAACTTTTTTCGTTCCACTTCACAATTGTGTCCCACTTGTTGGTGATTCTTCACAAAAAATAAAAATTTTATATCTTTATGTTTGAAGCCTGAAATGTGGCAAAAGGTTGAAAACTTCAAGGGGGCCGAATACTTTCGCAAGGCACTGTACGCTGCCTTCAAAAAGCGGCCGAATTAAGGCACCTCGGAACCTCTTAATTACCGTTGACACTGTGTTATTTGATATCTGATTCCGTTCTAATGTTAGATTAGGAATTTTTCCCCCTCTTTTTTTGTGGGTTTGTCTTGGATATGCTTTTATTTTTCACATATTTTAGCTTCAATAATGAGAGTTCTGGGAACAGACTGAAACTTCTGGTTCTGGTTGACGGTTTGAGGAATGCATAAACGCACACTCCACATTGTGTAGGACTATTGTGTATTGTCTAAAGCTCTAAAACCAGAAAACGGTGGTTCTCTGAACAGGCTCTGTGTCAGTGGTAGAGTGTTCTGTGTGTGTGTGTTTGTTCCACCTTGAGGTTCATTAACGAGCATCACGCAGCGTAGCACATGTCCGAGGGGCACAGTGAGGAGGGTGGGGTCAGAGTCATTATTACGTCTCAGGAGCTCCAATAGGAACATGAGGACGGCTGCCAGTCGAGGAGGAGGGGCGTGGCCTCTGAACTGCAGGAAGTTTTCTCTACAGAGATATGAGTGTGTGTGAAAGAGAGACAGAGAGAGAGAGAGAGAGGCCAGTCTTTATGATTTTCTGAACTGTCAGGTTCACAAGTTTGAGTCTCTCCTGCTATTTCTGTCTTTCTGCTTCTCTCACTGTCAGTCAATTGTTCGTTCCATCTTTCTCACACTGAAGAACTCGGCAGAACCTTGTTTCCGAATTAAAAATGATTGGAAAATGCATTGAGATAACCGTATAAAGTGAAAAACAGTTCTTTCACGACACACTCACTCATTTGCTCCAACTGTATGCAAAAAAGCGATATGTAAATTAGAGACTTTATTATTATTTTTAAACCTGAGTGCCTGTAGGATGGTCCTCCTCAGCGCAGCCCCACGTGCTGTGGGTGTGGCCTCACACCCAGCCAGCAGCACCGGATGATTGGCTACTGCTCCGACGGTGGGCGTGGCTGGCAGGAAGCGGTTCAGGTACTGAGTGATGACGCTACGCAGCTGCTGCTTAAGGTACGAAACCTGCGTTTGAGACACGCCAACTGCTACAGAGAGACCCTGAAAACACAAACACATGTGTTTAACAGACTGTAGAGCAAACCTCAATCATATAAAATCAACACACACTGTACAGAGAACCTCAACACACACTCAACAACAACAAAAAACGGCAGCATAATATATATACACAGACTTGTAAGTAGAGTGGCAGTGTGTCCCGAATAGCGGAGATCAGCTGAGGAGGCGGAGCTTTATCTTGCAGCAGGGAATGTGGAAGCAGCAGGACGTCTATGATGCGCAGGAGAAGGGACTGAGCTTTAGATGTGGCTAGTATTGGGCTCCAGTGTTTAACCACACACCCTGGGAACACATGCACAGTACACAACTAGAATAAAAGACAGTGTGTGTCTTATTTACAAAAACAGTGTGTGTGTGTGTGTGTGATCAGTTTTTTCAACGCAATGTAAATACTACAATCGTGTATTTGCATCATATCAAGTGGGTGAAGGTTAAGCATGAAGACAAATGGAGACAAATCTAAATCATCCTGTGTCTGTTATGTGGAGTATTGGCTTATTTGTGATTCAATGAAACTCTGGGCGTCTTACAGCATGTACTAGTGTGTACTACAGTGTGTACTACAGTGTGTAGTGTGTATTGTACCACACCGAGTGTCCAGTAGGTGGTGTGTAGCCCTTCTGTGCTCTTGTTCATCAGGTTGGGTTTGATGAACTTCATGATGTCTCCTACATACTCCAGCGCTTTACACACCAGAGACGCACGCTCAGGCTGCTGCTGCAGCCCACAATAGACACGACCTACACACTACACACAAATTCAAAAATGAACCTTAAAGAAATAACTGTAATGAATTTAAATATATGTGTGTGTGTGTGTGTGTGTGCACCTTTATAAACAAGGTCAGGGCAGTTTTAGGATCCTGCATAGCAGCGTTAGTGTTCAGACCGGCTCTCTGAAGCAGCGACTCCACTTCTGGTAGTCTTAGGATTAGTGCGGTCATCTCAGCTAACTGCTCCTCTAAAGTCCTGTCTATACCCACACACAATCATACAGAAACAACCAAGCCGGTTTCATAACGGGAAGGTGAAACAGTGTCGCACTGTTTTCTGTTTAAAGAGGTTATACTGTATAGATCACTTAAACATGGGACGGAACATACCGATGTAACCAGCTGATTTGAGATGGTGTGAGGGGCGGAGCATCCGTGTTTGAACGAAATTCCCTAAACATGAGGGGGGGAATTTATTTTTTTTTAATCCCCACCCACAGCTACAGTAAACGAAACTAGCTAAATTTTAACCTCAGCCATGGAAATCAAAGATTACAGCTCATGGAAACCAAAAATCCAGTATCGCAAAATAGAACAAAGAATTTATAATACAGAAATGTCGACCTTCTGAAAACATGTTCATTTATGCACTCAATACTTGGTCGCGGTTCCTTTTGAACGAATTTCTGCATCAATATGGCGTGGCATGGAGGCGATCAGCCTGTGCAACTGCTGAGGTGTTCTGGAAGCCCAGGTTGCTTTGATAGCGGCCTTCAGCTCGTCTGTATTGTTGGGTCTGGTGGCTCTCAGATTCTTCATGGGGCTCAGGTCAGGAGAGTCGGCTGGCCAATCAAGCACAGTAACACCACGGTCAGCAAACCAGTTACTAGTTTTGGCACGGTGAGCAGGTGCCGAGTGCTGCTGGAAAAGGAAATCAGCATCTCCATAAAGCTCGTCAGCAGATGGAAGCATGAAGTGCTCTAAAATCTGCTGGTAGATGCTGCATCGACTCTCGACTTGAGAAAGCACACTGGACCAACACCAGCAGATGACATGGCACCTCAAATCATCACCGACTGTGGAAACTTTACACTGGACATCAAGCAACTTGGATTCTGTTCTTCTCCACTCTTCCTCCAGACTCTGGGACCTCGATTTGCAAATGAAACGCACAATTTACTTTCATCTTCCCCGTGATTGTGCTCGTGTACTGAACCAGACTGAGAGATTAAAGTCTCAGGAAAACATTGCAGGTGCTTTGAGTTAATTCGCTGATTAGAACTCTTCTCAGTTCAACATATCAGAAATTCTTTATTCGAATATTTTAAGACTCTGGATTTTTGATTCCCGTGAACTGTGCGCCGTAATCATCGAGATTAAAACAAAAAAAAGACTTGAAATATTTCACTTCGTTTAATGAATCTAGAAAAGTTCCACTTTTTGAATTAAATTAGGGGAAATAGAACTTTTCCAGGATATAAAATTTTTTGATAAGCTTATTTTGACACTTGCATTGAAGAAGAATCACATATAATGAATCAAGGAATCAACTATTTTCCCTCTCCCAAAAGGACAGAAACTTGCTGTGTACCTGTTCTGCTGTTGTGTGTGTCAGTGTTGTTGTGCTGATGCTGCTGTACAATACAGCGAATCCATGCTCTCACACACAGAGCCTGGGCTGAGTCACCAGTAGAGCACATCTTACGCACTAGCTCCCTACAGAACACACACACACACACCCCAAAAATTAAGCAACAGAGAAAAAAACCCCACAAAGATTTAAAAGGAAAACAGGAGGAAAGGAAAGGAATTAAACAAATGAAGGAAGAAAGGAAAGAATGCAGGAAAGGAGAGAAAGGGCAGAAGGAAATAAGGAAAAAAAATAATTTAGTCAGGAAAGGAATAAAAGGATGAAAGCGAAAGAGAAACCGACAGAAGGAATGAAAGGAAAAAAAGTAAGGAAAAGAAAGGAAAGAAAAAGGAAAGAAGAAAGGAAGGTAAGAAGGCAGGAAAGGGAAAGTAAAAAAGAAAAGACAGGAAATGAAGGAAGGAAAGAGAAATGGACAGAAGGAAAAAAGTTTAAAAAGTGAGGAAATAAAGGTAAAAGAGAAAGAATGAAAGGAAAGAAAGAAGGACTGAAAGCAAGAACGATAGGAAGGAAAGAAGTGAGTAAAGAAAGCAAGAAAGAGAAGACAGAATGAATGAAAGGAAAAGTAAAGAAAAGATAGGACAAGGATGAAAGGAAAGAAAAAAAAAAAAAAAGAAGGGAAGAAAGATGGCACGTACTCCTTCTGTAGCAGGTTGTTGAGGTAGCGTGTCACCAGTAGGGGCTTAAGCATCTCATCCCAACCAAAACACTGAATCATGGCCAGGAGTGGGCGGGGCTGAAGATCCTGAGGGGCGGAGTTAGGTAAATCCAATGCCAACAGAGTGAAACCTGGAAGAACGAGAAAGAGATGAAGACACCATATGCTCGACGTTTTTCATAGATTTTTCATCAGTGACCGCAACTGGCACAAGACACAAGACAGCTGGCCAGAGACAGACCTCATGCTGCCTTAAATCACACTCACAGAATGAACGCTTCCATGGGAGCGCACGTCACATTATACCACATCAGACATTCACAGAGATCTGACCTGCAGCGGCGTGCGCCAGCTCTTCTGGCGGAGTCTGAGACATTCTCAGTGTGCGCAGGAACGGCAAGAAGTGAGTCCACAGAGTGACAGCCACAGCCAGGTGGCGCTCTTTAACCACACCAAGAGGAAGCGCTGCACCGGCACATTGAGAACACTGCTGCACCCTCCTGCAGCGCAAAACAGGCAGACACACAACCAGCGTCATTTATACATACAGCATAAACATAAACATGTGCTGGCACAAATAATTCACATTATAATAATTGTACAACCAGACACCACGTATAAAAAAAATTAAATAAATACATTATGGTACGAGTACTCAGCACAGTTGAGTCTGTTTGCTCCCGAGAATAAACACCACATCGTACGTTTTATCCATTCATAGTTACATTTAATGATGTGGAACTTCCGTGAGACAAACCGGTTCCTGTTATAACATATCGGAAGGAGCATATTAATATAAATCTTTGATTTCAATTACTACCGGAACTGTCAGAGATGCCGTTTAAAAAGCATCCTCTGACCGAACCGAACTGAGAATCCAACAGCGCTGAGGTAAAATAAATATTAATAAGTACTTCGCATTGAAGACTTGCGCATAATAATTGCTCGCAAGTTATACTACTATAATCACACCCACACCCATTTCCCCCCCAAAACAAAATTTCTCGAAATGTTAGACTTTCGGGGCTTTTCGTTTACAAATAAACATTTACTTAACGTAGAGATACTACTTAGCTCCTACACTGATTTTGTGATAATGGTTGGTGTTGAACAATAAACATCATTTGCTTTATTCTTTTCAAATGCCGTTACCGTTTCTCTTTCTCTCCAACAGTTACGAGAGGCTAGCAGGACCGCGTAGAAGAGACAACAGGCCATTTCAACGCTTTATTTTTTCCATCCTGTCACTCTGGATGGTTAAGCATTAGTGCGACTAAGCAGCTGAAAGATCTGTAATCTCGTTTAGAGCGGAGATGATCCTCCCATGTTGTCATTCAGCCTCAAAGCAAGAAGGCGAGCATCTCGCACACGCACAGATACACACACACACACACACACACACCTCTGAGCCTTTTCAGCCAATCGATTATCGTCTGAATTCATTAGACTCGTTTACTGCACTGGAATGGCCCTTTCACATCCATCAGCCCTACACATGGACGTGCACACACAGCCCTCTTAATCCTTCACTACACACATGCTTCTTAATCCCTCCACAGTGCAGAAACACCCCCCAACACACCACCTGAGACCCCTCTTAATCCTTCCCTTGGTGATGGTACATAAACAACCGCACACTACGACACACACAGCGCACTGGTAAAAGCTACTCTTTACTACTACTATTATTATTATTATTATTATTATTATTATTATTATTATTATTATTATTATTATTATTATTAGTAGTAGTAGTAGTAGTAGTAGTAGTATTATAGATGTAAGTAAATGCACTTCATTTATGTTCAGGACTGTCAAGTCTTATCTTGGGTGATAATCGTTTTTGTCGAATTATACCTTTAATCCACTAAATGCTGCTTTGCTGGTAGCCTTCTGTAAACGTTCTCAATAAAATATCCACTATGGGGGGACAAATGAAAGGAAAACCCGACGTGAAGTGCATTAGTAAGGTGTTAAGCCATTACGAGTAAGCAGAAGAGCTACGATATGCCTTGCCATAGATTCTACAAGTCTCTGGAACAGTACTTCAGGGCGAGCACTGTTCATCCAAACGATTTTCCAACAGTTGGTATTTTGTCGACGGTGGTAGGAAGCGCCAAGGCTGCTGCGCTCAAAACCGCACTCAAATTCAACTTTGACCCAGATTACTCCAACCCTTTCACGCCAAGTGCGACCGATAAAAACGAGCTCTAATATATGACGAAGCGAACACGTGACTCGCTAGTTACATACAATGGAGGAGCAGCGAATTCATTTGCGAATTGTTCAATCTAGCCAAGGGATCGATTGTACGAAGTTGAACTCACCGCTACGTTTGTCAAACAGGGCCTCATGAACCCTTTTTCATGTCCAGTGTCCTACAGTGAAACCTATAGTGAATGTTTTGAAAACCAGCTCTTTGTTACTGGAAAAACTCCAGTAAAAGAAAGAATAAAAAAAAATAATCAGGGGAAGAGGCATTACATCACACATCACAAAGTTTAAAAGCTCAACTACGTTCAGGACCACTCGTGTCTTGCTACGATTTGTAGGACACGTGAGATTCAGAACAAGTAGCCTTCAAACCTGGTCCTTTCCTATAGACGTGGATGCGCTGAAGCATCACAGTAAACAGCAAAAGTGACTAATGATGCATCTACTGCTTAGACTAGAATATTAATAAATTACTGTGAAGTGTTTAGCAAGCAAAGATTTATGATCCCCCGAGGCTTCGTCCTACAGTACTAGTCACCAAATATGGTCTAGTATGCAATCTGGACTTAAACACTCGGAGTACAAATTCGGAGCTCCTCCCGCTGACCGTAGTGAACCGGCATCTCGTTGGCGCATTAAGAGATCCTGGAGCACAGCCGGGGCTCATCATACTGACCCGGTTTGTAAAATGCTCTCCACTATTCCGAGCGCTAGTACAAATGAAGTCTCTATCATTATGATGAATGCATTAGCACCGACGCGATTAATTCGTAATTAAGGGGGCGGAGTATAACGTGGGCTTCTGAAATCGTTAGCTTGATTAGCGAGTGTGGAAAAAAAATTTGACCGATGATTGAAGCACCTGCCTCCGACCAAGAGCCAATCAGACACTAATGGTGCTCATCACATTCCTTTTCGTGACTGTGTGCGCGAGGGGTCGAGTTGTCGGTGTGACCCGTCCTGAAGCTGCTGATCAGATTCTCGCTAATTGACTGATCAGCACTCAAATATAAATAAGACACGACACACACAAATAATTACCTTGACAACAAACACCCGCAGGTGTCGACCCTACAGTAACCCCCCTCCCCTTCTGACCACGCAATCCATTCTGTTCCTTTCGCATACAGACCCTCTGTCTCTGTACGTGTGTGTTAATTGTGTTTGTGTGCTCACCGTAACTGCGTCAGTGCCATCTGTAGGAAGTCGAGCACCGTGTCAAGCTCTTTAGCGCCACAGGCAGGCAGCAGCAGGCCGAACCCTTCGTTAATCAGTTTCTCCTCTGACAGACACAAGGTGGCGCTGCTCTGCCACACCTGGCCAACACCGTCCAAGTAGGCGGAGATAAGGCGCCATAGCTCTGCCCTTCTCGGCACGGGCGTAGTCTTAAGGTAAAACTCTCGGGCAGCACTGCTAAAGGAGGCGGAGATTCTTGTGGCAGCCCCGCCCACGTCCACGCCCCGCTCCACGAACCCAAGAAGCAGAGCCAATCGACCCCGCCATGACATCACTGCAGTCGCCGCAGGCAAACGTAGGGCCAAAAGATCGAAGGCGCGGCCTGTGGCGTCCTCCAGATCGGCACGGAGCGACAGAACCAGGAAGAGGAGCAGGAAGTGATGTAGTCCGCTCTCGGACAGCTCGGCCATGCGACGCTCGTGGAACTTGGAGTAGATTCTACAGGGAAAGAGAGAGAGAGAGACACACACACACAGTGAGAAAGAGAGAGAGAGAGAGAGAGAGAGAGAGAGAGAGAGAGAGAGAGAGACACAAACAGTGGGGCTGGCAGCGAGACATATTGTACAGGGAAAGAGTGTGAGACAGAGAAAGAGTGAGAGCGAGACAGAGAGACAGGCAGAAATGGAAAGGGGTGAAAGGAGAGCGAGAGAGAGAGAGAGAGAGAGAGAGAGAGAGAGAGAGAATAGCTAAAAAAAATGAAAGTGTGACAGAGTGTGTGAAAATGTGTCTATGATGGAGAGATGATGTGTGTGTGT
The DNA here is from genome assembly GCA_012411365.1 of Ameiurus melas. Lineage (NCBI taxonomy): Eukaryota > Metazoa > Chordata > Actinopteri > Siluriformes > Ictaluridae > Ameiurus > Ameiurus melas. The sequence continues at coordinate 19,695,563 of CM022770.1, read as the reverse complement.
GTGTGTGTGTGTGTGAGAGAGATCCTCCAGGGCAGCAGGGTTAAATGGCTTTAAAGATCATGTTAAATGTCAGAAACAGTGAGACACACTGCTGTAGCTCTACATACACGCACAGAAATTCACACAGAAACACACATTCCTCACCGCCGCTTTGGGAGGGGGCTAGAAATCAATATGGCCCCCCACAGATGCTGACACACGCCACAGGGTCCGAACAGACCGAGTGCACTACCACTGACTGTTTTATTCCATCACTTATCAAACACTACGTCGACTCTCGCACGTCCACTTGCACGTAAGAGGCCAGTTAAATAAAAGAGTCGACTAGTCAACTTTCCCATAGTTATACCAAATCTGATTCAGGACATGATTGTTTTATTTAGTTTAGTAAAGAACGTTTCAAACACAAAAGCTACAAACGACCTGGCAGCTCTGAATACGCCGAGAGCGCGCAGCAGGGAAGCTCATGTCCATCAACAGCCCACGGCTCAAAAAGCAGCCTTCATCACTCGGAACTCTAGTGAAATTATATAAGCAGTACAAGGACATTAGAAACATATATTTACCTCTTTGACTTTGCCAGACATTGAATGAGAAACAGCATGATCATTGTTTGTTTTTCCCCCCACCTGCATATTTTTTTGTTTATCTGTTTGTTTATTTGTTTATCCCAAACAGCTTTTCTCCACAGATGAACAGATGCTGCAGATTCTAAAGTCAGAGCTGAACACACTCTCCCTGCTGGCCTTATTAATGCCACAAACACACACACACGCACGCACAAACCCCGACCCACACTCTGCCGCAGGCTCAGAGTGTGTGTATGTGCGTATGAGTGTGTGTTGGATCCTGACCAGCTCGGCTCCCGCCCCGGTGCTGCTGGAGAAGCGAGCGTCTTCGTTAAGGAGAATTAACTGCCATGCTCGTTAGCTAATTAGCCTTCGTGTGTGTTTCACGTTCCAAACAGCAGGAAGTCATTATGCAGATTTATTCCATTCCAAACACACACACACACACACACACACACACACACACACAGACCTGCCCTTGATCTGCCTCCAGGGGTCGCCGCTCTCTTGCTTCAAGTGCAGCGCGAGCATCCGCAGGAAAATAAGGAAGGAGTTTGTGGAGCTATAGAGGTGGGCGTGGTTAGCGGAGTTCAGTGGGGCGGGGCTACAGCAGCTCTTGGCTTGTTCCAAAAGAGCCAGTGGGGTGGAGCCAATGCTGGCCAATCCAGACACACCTAACCAGGGCACTGAGAACGATCCATTCTAGAGACATTCCAACAAAGACAATTAAAAACAAACAAACAAACAAAAAAAAACTAAAGTTGCTAAAACACTAAGGATACTTGTGTGACCCACCAGGTTTTTGCTGAAAAAATCCCAAAGTGTGTTTATGGCGCTGAGGCTGGGTACCCAGACCATACTGAGAGTCAGACAGCAGTGCACATACATCCGCATCTGCTCCTCCTGAACCGCCGCCTGGACCCACACACACACACACACACACCACCCTCAATGTATATTTGGTGCATAATATAAGCACACATACCAGAGTGATGATGAATGCTTGTTTTGCTGACATTCCATAACCAAATATGTGTTGTTATTCAGATTAGAAAAGCCCATGTGATAGGCCCAATGCCACTGTAACCAACAGGACCACAGTGCCAGACTCCAAATTACAGACTTGATGTCGAGGATGTAAATTGTACGTCACATGACAAGGTCAAAACCTGTATACGATTATTCAAACTTTTAAGGCGATTACATACGAGAGGTGTCGGACTGCAAGAGCGTATGAACACACCTTCACGTCACAGCTGGACTTCAGCAGGTTGCACACAAAACTCCAGTTGTCATCCAACTGTTTCTGTTATACAAATGAAAACCTTTTATTGGCATATAAAATCAATGCTATGCAAATAAATAATAAATAAAAACCCTAAAACATGATAAATGACAAAGATTTCAAAACGTTGTGTCACATGGCATACGTACAGTATAAAGACAGCAGATATATGGAGAGAATGGCTCCCTTTTGGACATACAGTACACTATCAAGGGTTTACATGCCACCATTATACCATATATAGTGCAGTTACTGTATATAGAAAAAAGAATAGCATTACTTATATATATATATATATATATATATATATGAATAATTTTTTTTGACTGTATGTATATATTATAAATATATACACACACATACACAGTCAAAAGTTTGTGGACACTCGACTGAAATGTTTCTCATGATCTTACAAACCTTTGGATCTGAAGGTGTGTGATTAAATGTTTCAAATCGGTAAATATATAAAAAAAATATATAATTGTGCCAATGTATTCATTTCTTTCATTAGAAAACTAACATTTTAACGTTTTAAACGGACGATTCGGAGCAAAATGTTCTGAAAAGCAGCCAATAAGTGTCCAGCGTAGGTGGGAACTCCATTAATCCATCTCAGAGGGATTCCTCAAGAAATCGGTTGAGAAAATGCCAAGAATACATTTCTGGAAATTCTAGGCGAAAAGGACGTCTACTTTGAGAATGCTAAACCGGATTAAATTATTTGGGTTTATTTCAGATTTATCATCACGACATAATCCCCATAGTTGCATACTCCAGAGCTTTGATGACTTCATAACTATTCTAAAATGTGGGGAAAAAATGAATAACAATGTGTCTAATCTTTTGACCGGTAGTGTATACTGTATCCTGTCCTGATGAATTCTCGATTCTGATTGGTCAGGTGTTGACGAATTTTCTATAACAGCGCCTCGATCAGTAGTGCTTCCAATCACAGGTTTATATTAATGCGCCCTTTTTAAAACGTTATGTTTTCTGTCACGAAACTTTATTTAACGTTTATGAAAGGAGCCTCCGGTGTCGGTGCTCTGTAACAGTCAGTACGTTTCCTGCCACAGGACAGTCTACAGGAGAGAGAACCTTTTGCACTTTCTGATTTCCCATTAACATGGCAAGCGCGGTTATTGCATATCTTCTTGAGAGAGAGAGAGAGAGAAAGAAAGAGAGAGAGAGAGAGAGAGAGATAGGGGAGAAAAGAGAGGCTGGTGAATGAACAACTGTTTATAGTTGTTATAACGTAAGTGATAACAGGAGCAAACTTGTTTTTAAGGACATTAAGTGCAACTATAAATTGCTAAAAAGTGAACTGCGGCATTCTTTATAACAAAAAGGTTATTCAGAAAAACAATTAAACAATTAAGTTTATCTTAAACTTGCAGCTGTTGTAATAGTCTATTAGAACAATAATAATAATAATAATATTCGGCAAACAACTGGGTAATTAACATTATGTTGATTATTAATATTCATTAACTGGTCCATGTTTCACCTCGTTTTGAAGAACTCCGTTATGGTTGTACATTCCAAGCTGTGCGAGGTGTGTGATCAGCCACCATGTGAAGCCGAGCACGTCTTTACAGTGTGCCTCAACTCCTGACGGCGCCCCCTTCAGGATGGAGTCGAGCAGTGCGTTCACATAGGCCCAAAACGACTGCCGAAACACCACAAAGTACATGACGAGGTTTCGGTTAGAAAGTCAGCATGGGCTTTTCCCAGTCACTCGTCTACACCAGATACCCGGCTATAACGGAGAGAAGCAGGAGCACCTCAACAATGGGGAAAAAAGCTTATTAAAAGCATCGTTGTGGAGATCGCTGGAGTACTCGACTGGCTGCAGTTCTCTCAACGCGTTTCAAAGCATTGTGACCAGCTGCTGTGCCCTAGCAGTTCAAGCATTGTGTTTGGCTGGTGCTCAGAGATCCCAAGAGCATTCGATATGACACATACCTGAACTTGCGATGTGCGATCATCATTAATATAGCACATTTCAATGCGTTACATTATAACAGTTAAAAATCACACTATGCAATTTTATTTATACATTAATCTGTATTTAAAACCATCGTTCTCTGGAACATTATATAAAAGCTTTAACAATCGTAATAAGCTTAGCTTTGTATTCGTTACACAACTTAACATGCACACAATGCTGAGCGAATACGAGAGGGTTAATATGCTGTAGCTTGCATTTCCTGATAGGGCGCAGGTTGCCGCATTCGGAACCAGCTGAAGCTTATTAAAGAGACAGCAGGGCAGCCTGCAACACGCTGCCACGATCCATACTAGTGGTATTTTTCAGCAGTGGAAAATGAGCCTACCAACGAGGAATTCTCAGGAGGCCCGAGAAATTCTTGTTTACGGATTTAAGTGACCGGTACGGCCTTGCATTACCGACTGAAGTTAACAAAATCGAAATAGTGCCGCAGGTATGACAGACAAAAAAAAAAAAAAAACCAGGGACACTACAAATTCCTCTGCAAAAATGATCAGTCCGTTATCCAGAACATTGCTGGAATCAATAAGGCCTGAATGATGTAAGTGTCGCATGTATGTATGTATGTATGTATGCGCGTGTGTGTGTACCTGTGTGTGTAGAGTTTTACTCCTGTGTTCCAGAAAGTGGATAAGGAGAATCCACATCTCTTTAGTGCACACACATTGATAATGATGGCTCATCACTGCCTCGGTCGGTCTCACCTTAAGCAACAGAGGGAGATAGATTTTCATGCATGTACATACACAAAAAGTATAAGGTTTATTTAAACATAAATAAATAAAAGAAGAGAACCAACACACAGAAAGGCAGAGGCATCCAATGACACAGCTTTTACCTCAATGACAGTAACTCGCTCAACTAAACCGTATAATACACCTCAACGAAAACACACACATCCCATTATATACCTTGCTGTACTTGTTCATGGCGTGAGTAATGAGGTCACACAGCAGGTTGTTGAGGTGATCTTCGAACAGGCTGACGTTGGTGAGAGTTTCCCCAGTTAGATCAACAAACCGACGTGCATACACAACTTGACCTGTGGAGAGATTAGGCGCATTTCAGATTACTGACATGGGATCCATCAGAAGGATGCTAGGCAACTTTTGTCTCTTCAACTGTGAAGACAATATTAGCCGAGACTGGGTTCAATTCCTTAATCATTAAGAAACGTGGTATGAAACAAGCTGGGATTCTTTTGGTAGAATGACTCCAAAAGGACAGTCGCACTCACCACAGATGGATTCATATTATTTCTAGCCATGATAGCATCACGTTCACCAAAGTTTGAGAAATTACCCGTCATTTTCTGTCCGAAAATGTGCAGGATCTCCAGTATGGCCCAGTGGATGTCCAAATGAAGGTGCAGTAAATGCCAAGATGGAGGGAAAAGCTGAAGAAAGAAATGAAGCAGTGAATGCCTTTCACCAAAGCCCTGAAATCCTAAAATATATGAAGAGCTGCCGAGGAAGAGAACGGTATTCTCGATAGGAGGTAAATCACCGCATGAGCTACAAACAAACATACATCAGCGCACATGTCTGAAAGCCCGACGAAGCATTCAGGGATGTAAAACGAACACGATCCCTATCGTCGTGAGATCACGAGCTCGCCTCGCAGCCGTCCGTGGTCGGGAAATAAGGGAGCTAAACCGACTAGGAGGGATTAAATATTTACTTTTTTTTTTTTTTTTGCCAATCACAGGCGTCTGTGAGCTCAGGTATGTGTTAGAGAGCAGATAGCTTGTTCTTCAGAGTGTGACACAGTACAGGTCTATAAAGCTGCATTCAATGTGTTTATGAGAAGATTTTACATTAACGCTGTACATTATGTGTTGAACACTCATGGATGTTCAGTTAGTGCCTTTCTTGAAACATAAATGACTTCATGAATACTTGCTATCTAAATCCATAGCCTTGAATATTAGCTAGTGAAAACCATGCTATTAAGAACATAAATTTGTGTACCTTTCCCTGATGATGGATGGTGAAAGCGCTTTGGACATTCGCTGGTAAATCTTTAAGTCGGCCAATGAGCAGCGTGACGCTAAACAGCTGCTCCACCAAAGTGGAGGGGAACTGCTCCTCCATCTGTGAGAACGAGGGGAACTCTTCCGCCAGCGGATCAGGTTCCTCCACAAACCTGAGCACAACAGCAAGCGCACATGACTTTAAAGACAAGCTGATTGAGCAAATTCTAATTCAAGTAAGTAAAATCCATTAAAAAAAAAAAAAAAAAAAACTTTCTTGATGCAAATGTAATAATTCATGCAGCGTAGAGAGTTAAATATATTCCATGGACAACCTTTTTATTTACACTACAGAAAGAGACAACGCAAGGGGTTTAACAAATTAGTCCGACGATACATCTACCTGTTCGGATATGAAGTGTTACCTGTGAATAAAGACTTTGACGTAGGTGAGAAAGATCACACACTGCTGTCTCAGCTCTTCTGCTTCGTAATGAAGGCTACTCGCTTGACCTGAAAGAGGAGACGAAAAACATTAATGACTCCATTGTTAAAAGGGACAGACTTCTAACAATCATCCATACACCATGATTCTTTCTGCAGTTCCAGTGAAGGAGGTACTGCTTTATTCATTAAAACATCTGTAAAACTGCCTCGCCTAATACACTCATACCAGGAGGACGGACACATTTTGCATGGCAAGGGATGGACGACAGACGGTTACTGTGCACTTACAAAGCAACCTACAGTGGTGTGAAAAAGTGTTTGCCCCCTTCCTCATTTCCTGTTCCTTTGCATGTTTGTCACACTTAAGTGTTTCGGAACATCAAACCAATTTAAACAATAGTCAAGGACAACACAAGTAAACACAAAGTGCAATTTGTAAATGAAGGTGTTTATTATTAAAGGTGAAAAAAATCTAAACCATCATGGCCCTGTGTGAAAAAGTGATTGCCCCCCTTGTTAAAACATGCTATAACTGTGGTTGTCCACACCTGAGTTCAATTTCTCTAGCCACACCCAGGCCTGATTATTGCCACACCTGTTCACAATCAAGGCATCACTTAAATAGGAGTTGCTTGACACAGTAAGGTCCACCAGAAGATCCTTAAAAGCTACACATCATGCCGAGACCCAAAGAAATTCAGGAACAATTGAGAAAGAAAGTAATTGAGATCTATCAGTCTGGAAAGGGTTATAAAACCATTTCCAAAGCTTTCGGAATCCAGCGAACCACAGTGAGAGCCATTATCCACAAATGGCGAAGACATGGAACAGTGGTGAACCTTCCCAGGAGTGCGGCCGCCCAAAATTACCCCAAGAGCGCAGCGATGACTCATCCAAGAGGTCACAAAAGACCCCACAACAACGTCCAAGAACTGCAGGCCTCACTTGCCTCAGTTAAGGTCAGCGTTCATGCCTCCACCATCAGGAAAAGACTGGGCAAAAATGGCCTGCATGGCAGAGTTCCAAGGAGAAAACCACTGCTGAGCAAAAGAACATCAAAGCTCGTCTCAATTTCTCCACAACACATCTTGATGATCCCCAAGACTTTTGGGACAACATTCTGTGGACCGATGAGACAAAAGTGAAACTCTTTGGAAGGTGTGTGTCCAAGTATATCTGGCGTAGAAGGAACACTGCATTTCATAAAAAGAACATTATACCAACAGTAAAATATGGTGGTGGTAGTGTCATGGTCTGGGGCTGTTTTTGCTGCTTCAGGACCTGGAAAACTTGCCGTGATAAAAGGAACTATGAATTCTGCTGTCTACCAAGAGATCCTGAAGGAGAATGTCCGACCATCTGTTCGTGTACTCAAGCTGAAACGAACTTGGGTTCTGCAGCAGGACAATGATCCTAAACACACCAGCAAGTCCACCACCGAATGGCTGAAGAAAAACAAAATGAAGACTTTGGAGTGGCCTAGCCAAAGTCCCGACCTGAATCCTATTGAGATGTTGTGGTATGACCTTAAAAAGGCCGTTCATGCTCGAAAACCCTCTAATGTAACTGAATTAGGACAATTCTGCAAAGATGAGTGGGCCAAAATTCCTCCAGGACGCTGTAAAGCCTCATTGCAGCGTTATATCGCAAACGCTTGGTTGCAGTTGTTGCTGCTAAGGGTGGCCCAACCAGTTATTAGGTTTAGGGGGCAATCACTTTTTCACACAGGGCCATGATGGTTTGGATTTTTTTTCACCTTTAATAATAAACACCTTCATTTACAAATTGCATTTTGTGTTTACTTGTGTTGTCCTTGACTATTGTTTAAATTGGTTTGATGTTCCGAAACACTTAAGTGTGACAAACATGCAAAGGAACAGGAAATGAGGAAGGGGGCAAACACTTTTTCACACCACTGTATATGGAAGTGTGTGTAATTCTGCTTACCAAAATCATGCGAGCTAGACTGAACCAGAGTTTCCAGCCTGAAGACTTTTTGTCTGGGAAGAGTGAACAGACTGAGAAATTAAGACACAGCTGACGGTATGGCAGTCGCACAAATCACCCACGCACACAATCTGCGCACACCTGAACAAGCCAAAGAGAAGCTGAGTCGACTCCAGCAACGCCGTCTCCGTCACCCAGGAGAAGCCGAACAAATCCACGGTGTCGACTTCGAAGTCCGCGGGGGCCGGATCTAACTTCAAAATCGACCTGAAGGAGACGGGGAATAATTTATATTTATCGATTTCTTTATAGACACGGGTCTTCAGCTGATCCTTATTATTTGATAGTGTGATGGCATGGGTTATAATGGGGCTTCTTTTAGGCAACAAATCAGTTTACAGCTGCAACATTAAGACGGTTACGATCAAGGTGAAACGTTTACGTGTTCTCGTACCTCTTTAGGACGCCTCGGCTGACGTAGCCGTCTGAAGACAGAGCTCGCGCTTCTTCTCTTCCTTTTTCGAAAGCGCAGGAGAAGCACGGCGGCCGAGTGAAGGACGAGTCACCGAGCTCCTCGTCCACGAAGGGAGAGACGGGTGGAGTGAGGGACTGACTGAAATCGTCGTCCATTTTACTGCAGGAACAAAAACCATTTCTTCCTCAGTATAAAACAAGCACGTTTTATCACTTTTTAAAAAGGAGCTATTATTCTTCAACAATATCAATAAATATCATGTTTTGGTTTTAAGAGAAAATGACTATTTATAGCTGTTTATAGATAGACAGTTTATAACTGCTATCATGTGGTAACAGGAAATAAATTCCCTTGAAGACTATAAACAGTTAAAAAAAAAAGCATGACGTCATTGATTAATAAATAAATAAATAAGCTGTGGAATAAGCAGAATAAAACACTTTTGGATTTTTCTCTTAAAGGAACAATCAAAATAAACCTAATAAATAGTTTTAATTTAAATGAAATTAAATTGCAAGAAAAATAAAACTATTCAACTTCTGAATTTCTCACATAACCAAACACTGGAATGTCTCAGTTGTAATTTTAAAGAAATGCGATTTTTTCTTTTTAACAGGATTCCTTCTCGACATATCTGATCCTAATCCTTGCAATGAGATTTCGTTCCTATTATGGTCATTATATTTATTAGTTGTATTAAATACAGAGACTGAAGTGCTGCTCAACATAAACAACGGACGTCATGAATTCGACTTGGCCAAACAAAAGCTCACGTACGAGCAAAAAGAAAAATGACTTTGGTGCCTTTGAAAGGAAGGCAGCCGATCGATTCCAACTCCATCCTGTGAGACATTTAGCTTGATTTCACCCTTTTGTTGTAAACAAATGTCAATTTCCTTCTCATGAATCCTTTTAATTCAAGGGTTTAATAAAACATTAAAAAAAAGCTCTCATTGATTTTTTGATCACAGTATGAATAACATTAGGTACTTAAAGCTTACTAAAAAGAAGAGAGATCATTTTAAATATTATACTATATATATATATATATTTTTTATTTTTTTTTTGTACTCTACGTTGTCATGTCGTTGGGTAATAATACGTAGGAGAAATCAATAAGTAGGAAGACAGGCTTTGAACCCAAATATCCCATACAAGCATGACAGGGTATAACACACTGACTGTTATTTTAATGCTTCATGTAGATAAATCCAATAAGGACTCATTTGTGGTACAGCTACCAGTCCTCTACACATGCACACTATTAAATAATGCTTTTCCAAAGTATAAATGTAGTACTGTACATAAGGTATAAAAAGGATTCTGCACCCTATGTAGTGAGGTATTTGGGATACTCAGGGGTGGGCAATCTTATCCGGAAAGGGTCGACGTGGGTGCAGCTTTTCATTCCAACCAAGCAGAAGCCACCTCTGAATCTATTGAAAGCCAAAATCAACTGATTACACAGGTAGAATCAGGTGTGCCTCCTGCTTGGTTGGAATGAAAACCTGCACCCACACCGGCCCTTTGCGGATAAGATTGCCCACCCCTGCTCTAACTCCTTGTATTTGCCCGTGTCTCCACTAGAAAATGATTGGAGTTACCTCCATACTACAGTGCTTTGCATAAGTTACTATTCCACAATCTGTAGTGTTAGTCAGAGAAGGAATTCGCAATATGAAGCTACCACCACCATGTTTCACCATAGGTACAATGTTCTCAGGGTGATGTGAAGGCTTCAGCCTTTTTCTTTCTTCTCTGACTAATCCACTCTTTAACCAGTCACTGATGTTTGACGCTTGTCTTCAGTCTTCCATGGAGTTGTTGTTGTTTTGTTTTTTTTCTTTCCCTGTTTGATTGTTGAGGCCAAAACATTTTTTGTGGGAAACGCACGGTCTTTCGTAGCGATGCTTGATGGCAAACGAGTCTTCAGTTGTACACGTGTTCGACGCACGTGAAACGAAGAGGGCTTCGGACGAAAGCGGGTCGTGACGACATCACGTGCCACGTCTCGGCCCAAATCTGCAGTAACGCTGCAAAATTGCGAGCTCCTCCGAATATTGCGGACTTTGATTGTTTTTGCTTTAGTTTCTGTGATCCTGGAAGAATCTGGTGTCTTCCTCCTCCTCCTCACGATTCTGCCATATTCTTTAGGATTCTGTTTTTTTGTTTAAGTATGTTCCCTAAACAAACAAACAACTCTGGGGTCTCCGAATAACAGCTGTATTTTTATTTTGAGATCACGTGACACTACTTTTACTGCACACAGGTCGACTCCATTCAACTAAATTACATTATCAACTATATAGATCCCCCTCCTCCTATACACTTTTTTTTGCACAGCAAATAACCCAAATTAAGAATACTTCAGTTCCATTTCTACAAAACAGTTTAAGGGGGGCGAATACTTATGCACTATATGGGCATTATACAGGCCATGTTTACGTCATTTCTAGTACACTACACTTCCAGTAAAGAGTCTTTTGGGATTCAGATGTCGACTGGTTATCTAAGCACACTACACAGGGAATAAGACAAAGGTTTAAGTCCATATATAAACAGGACATATATATACATACATACATACATACACATATATATATATATATATATATATATATATATATATATATAAGAGAGAGAGAGAGAGAGAGAGAGAGAGAGAGAGAGAGAGAGAGAGAGAGAATAGTGTTTTAACAGTATATATAGTGTTGGGAATCAGTCTGAAAGATAACTTCGCCATTTGTTCACCTAGCTAGCTTCTCGTCAGCTAAACTGCAAGAAGAAACTGCCATTGTGCGACATTTCGCATGCGTTTGAACAACCCGGATATTATTATTATTATTTTTTTAAACAACAACTTTTACTTATCTAAATGATTTATTACCCCCAACACAAAATGTAAATAACTTACATTACCTCAGCAGTGTTGACAACTCGAGGCTTTCATCTGAATACAGAAGTACCGCGCTTTGGAAGCGCGCGCAGTGCGCATGCGTATGCACATATCTCGAACCCAAACTCAGCCTGTGATTGGCCCAAAGGTTCTTCACAGAGTTGAGGCAGGATGCGCCCGTATGCAAATACAAGCACCAAACCTGTGCCTGTGATTAGCGGAAAGTTTTCAAAAGGGGCGTGGCGGAACGCGTCACACCGCGGAAGCACTTCAGAATGAATGTTAGTGCAGTGAAAGCAGAGAGATTGTCCATCGTTTTGGTTTATGATTAAATACAATTATTAATCGCTGTTATAACGGTAATTATTATTTAGATACGTTGAAGGAAAGTGTTTCTGCACTTCAAATAGCTGGAACCGTTCGTCATTTGTTTTATTTTTCTTTGCACAAATTTCTTACAAACTGCTTTTAATATATACATATATTATATATATATATATATATATATATATATATATATATATATATATATATGTATATATAATTATTATTATTATTATTATTATTTTCATTCACATCATTTCTTTATATAGAATTCATTATGTCTTGCTGTGTCTTGAAAAATGTTTCCCACTGGTATAGTCTCTAGGTAACAGAGTGCAAAAGTTAACCCAGAATGCAGAATGTGCACTTAAAAAAAAATATATATATATATATATACAATGACCTACCTCAGAGGTCATGCATAATAATAACCTTCCTATAAAAAGCACATATACCGTTTAAAACCATACAATGACTCTACATAATGAGTCATATTTTACTCTTCCCCTAAACGGCCTTCCCTTTGTGCTGTGATTCAGGATGGTCCCCTTTATCAGGCTTCTTCTTGATCAATTAAAGTGGTGAAAGGTTTTTCCCTGTGGCCCATTCAGCGCTCGGCCCAGGAGGAATAGAGAGTTATCGTTCTTTCTGTGCACAGTGGGGACAGGAATAAGTGGACTGTCTATAAAAATGTCCCTCTGCTTTATCAGCGTCCCTGTAGGGCTTTGGGTTCAGCACTTGATATTCGGCTTGTGGAACAAATAATCTATTCTTATTTCCCTCTCTTTCTCTCCATCTCCCTCTTTGCCCTTGGCCTGTTGGAATAGTGAGCGTTCATCCTAACTCAGCAGAAAAGGAAGCTCGGTTGAGATAGATGTGTTTAGCATGTGAGCGTTCCTTTAAATCCATATACCGTTGGAGTTCCTGCACACTGCGACCCTCAGCTCAATAATCATACTCAGCATTATTTTATCGGTTTAATGACTTGTTCTAATTGTATGAGATGTGCTCATAAGCCTGATTCTAACATGAGGACATGTCTCTTGAAATCCTGTACTGACTTTGGTTGCGGACTGTATGTCTTTATTGGCTCACGTTTAGCTTATATAATAAAGAAAGCATGAAGTATGTCATTATTAATTGGTGCAGTGATCTTTGAGAATTTTTTTTTTGGAAAGCTTAGTTTAGTGCTTAGCACGGTTGCCTTGTACCTCTAGGGTTGGGGGTTCAAATTCCACCTCTGCCCTGTGTGTGTGTGTGTGTGTGTGTGTGTAAGATGTTTCTGATATCCACCCATCTTCTATACCGCTTATCCTTTTCAGAGTCACGGGGAAAACTGGAGCCTATCCCAGGGAGCATGGGGCACAAGGCAGGGTACACCCTGGATAGGGTGCCAGTCCATCGCAGAGCACATATTCACACACTTATTCATACACTACGGACACTTTGGACATGCCAATCAGCCTACCATGCATGTCTTTGGACTGGGGGAGGAAACCTGAGTACCCAGATGAAACCCTCGTTATCTATTTTTTTAAAAATGGATAAAAGGATGCTCAAGAGCTAAAACATTTGTGGTGGCCATTTTGGCTCTTTTTTTTCTGAACATATACAGTATTTTGGTGTCATTTCCCTTGAACAGGAAGCACAGTTAGAACAGTCCATACAGGATTTAGCAGTTGTTGTTTTTGCTGCGGCTTTTTTTCTTCTTCAAAATTTGCAATGCGACTTGCAAAGTTTTTGTGCTTTTATTTGCAGTCACACGTGAATCAATGGGGGCTATGGCTGAATGAGCATCTCCAAATCTGTGAAAAATCGGCTATCATTTTTGAAAAATTGAGAGCTCCCACGAATTTGCCGAGTTCCCTTGATTTTTCATAAATTTTTGCGATCGTAAAATCCTGGAGAGACCATTAGAAGTTGTGCTAATACTCTGGTGGTGACTGTGCCCTCTGCAAGTGTTCTGTGCTAGTGCTCTGAACGCTTGTTACAGTTGCATTGTGGGATGCAAAACATTATATATAAAAAAAAAAACTCTGGACATATACTTGATGTTAGTAGTACATCATCTGTGTATCGTTGGTGGACTGGAAATATATATTTATGTATTTCACATAGTGCTTACTCTGAAGTATATGCCATAGGATGGCAATTGACATGCAGCTGAAGACGTGTTTGTGTATATGTGTAACAGCTGGTGCATGTCTCACTCAGTGGGGTTGTGGTATGTGTTACCTCTGCATGGAGGCTGTAATCATAAAGTCTATGGAGCATGATTCCCTCAGGGATTCACACACATACACACACACACACAAACACACACACACACACACATGCATCAGCCAAGTGACTGAGTGGAGCAGAACATCCTCAGGAGCATCATGCGTCTGTATGTATGTGTGTCTCACTCTGTTTCTGTCTCACTCTCTTTATTTCTCTCTCTCCTTGTTCTCACATCCTGCTTATGAAGGCTTTAACGAAGTGCCTCTGATTAAATATTCACCAGCAGTCAGCAGCAGTCCTCGAGCCCAAACCAATCAGATCACAGAGTTTCTCCTGTGGAATGTTCATGTAGACCAATGAGAGCATACAGTAGATGAAAGTATGTACAATTTGTAGGGATGTTGATCTCACTTAAAATGTGTGTGTGTGTGTGTGTGTGCCCCGTGTGTGTGTGTGTGTGTGTGTGTGTGTGTAGGAGGACGGGAGTGTAAGTGCTTTAATACATCACATACTGTATATGACCTTTACTGCCGTGCATTTTACACACACACACACACACACACACACACACACACACACACACACACACACACACACACACCAGATAGAGGATAATGCTAACAGGTTCCACATCTCTGCCTCCACAGCATAAATAACACACACACACACACACACACACATTATTTTACACACACACACACACACACACATTATTATTATTCCAGGTAATATTTTATATTAATACAGTATATTAATCTCCTTCTACACCAAACATTTAAAATATTCAAGACCTGATTATTTTTTACTGTACTACTCTTACATTTCCTATCTGATCTGATCTTCCAAGGGTTTTTTGTTCTTGTTGTTTTCTTGACACCCCAAAACCACAATAACTCCTGAGTCTGAGGCGTGTGTGAAATGACACCAAAATACTGTATGTGCTCAGAAAAAAAGATCCAAAATTGCTGCCACAAATGTTTTAGCTCCGGAACATCCTTTTATCCAATCTTCTTTATAAATAACAGTATGTCAGAAACCACATAAGCACATCTCATAGTAACGACTTGACAAAGCCTTTTGATGGAAAACTAATGAAAACCGGAATGCCAGGTGACGATTATTGTATTGTTTCAGACCTAATAAGTCACAGTAAAGCCACTGGCGTCATTTTAGCAGCCTAATGAAATCCTAAAACTCCATATGGACTCATTAGGGGCGAATGTAATGAGGGTGATTACTCAGAGGTGATTTTCCTCTCTCTCTCTCTCTCTCTCTCTCACACACACACACACACACACACACACACACACACACACACACACACACACACACACACACACACACACACACAAACAGTCGTTGGTAGAATAAAAAAAAATCCTCTGTAATTTGTAACTTGGTATTTCTTAGAGCAGTAGAATATTGGAAAGAAACAGTGAGTGTGTTTGTTGTACAGAGGCATATGTTAAACGATGCCATGTGACACGAAGTGTATGCGTGATTGCATTCATTTTCCTGATAAAATGTTCCCACTTTCTAGTAAAAGTTTCACAAAGAATTTATCCACTCTCTGAGAATGGAATGTGACATTGTGTGAGCTTCACGCTGTGGGAAGAGCCCTTGCACATGACTGGTATCTGAAGTCTGTGTGAAATCACGACTATTTATAGGCCTGCCGTGGTCAGGTGACGTGGCATTTCACGCGTCACATGATTATAAAATGGAGCCTGTAAACCATGTCATCAGCCTCAATAACCTGAAGCAAAGATGCAATTCACTGGCATGGCCCAGTATGACAAAGCAACGCAAAATCTCGTTCTCTTCTCAGTATACGAGAATACCCACTCAAAAGGGTCTGAGCCTGAGGGACACTGCAAGACACTCAAGCCCGGGGTGGAATCCATGTTCAAACTGTAATATCGAACGAATGTGTGTGGCGTAGACCACCCCGATGCAGCACAGACATCCTGTAAGGGTATCCCTTACGATAAAACCTTTGAGGAGGTGGCCCCCCTAGTGAAATGATGCCCAGAGGCATAGCGAGACCATGCGCCTCATAAGTGATAGAGATTGTCTGCACTATCCAATTGGAGATGCATTGTTTTGACACAACATCACCTCTACTGTCACCACCAAAGCAGACCAGCAACTGCTTTGACTTACACCATTGGCCGGAGCGGTGGACGTAAGTACAGAGAGCCTTTACTGGACACAGTAGCTGCAATTTCTCTTGTTCCGGTGTGAGCAGCAGACAAAGGCACTTTAGGAATATAATCTGGCCTAGAATATAGTAAGGCCTTGTCTAATCCTGGGTCAAAGTCAAGGCAGGAAGGAGGGCGCTTGTAGATCTTCTTCTTGCTTGAGAGATATCAGGGCCAGCAGAAGAGCTAAATTTAGATTCAGAAGCTCTCTGAAGCTAACTCTAAGGGCAAAAATGGGGTGACTGACAGACACCTGGCACCATGTTCGATGTAAGAGGATGTTGCCCCACAGAGGCTCCATCAATAGGGGCGTGGCTGGCTGAAATGGCAGCCATGTTGATCTCCAGGACTATAGCTATTGTAGAGTCTCCTGGGTCTAACTGATGCTCCTCACACCACGAGACAAAAAGTGTACCATGGTGTCCAACCACAATGGTGCAGGAAGAATGAGGGCGAACCACAACGGGCTGTGTGTTGTCTCCTCGGAGCGAACACATCCACTTCTGCCTGGCCGAACCTCCACCATACGGACTCCACCACTTGTGGGTGGAGCCTCCTTTCCCTCAATGCCTCAGCCCCTGCCTCGACAGGATGTCTGCCCCCATATTCCAGTTTCCCCCATATTCCAGAATGTACATTGCACACAGACAAAAACTTCCCTCCGCCCAGAGAAGAAGTAGTTGCACCTGCCTGAACAGGGGGTGCAAATGTAACCCTCCCTGGTGGTTGATATATGAGAGAACCAATATATGGTCTGTCACATCTAACACATCGTGACCTCTCAACTAAAGAATAAAGATTTTCAGTGCTATTAATACAGCCTGCATTTCTAGGCGACTTATATGCCACTCTAGAAGAGGGCTGCTCCAGAGACCGTGACCTGGACATGAGAGAGGTGTCTGTCATTGCCATCTTGCAATAAGGAGATGCCCGTAGAGTGTGACCTGATGAAGGAAACCGGGGACACCTGCAAATTCTCAGAGGACATAGGCATCGCTGCGTGACACTGACTTTTCAGCCACCACTGAAACGGTCTCATGTGCAATAGGCCCAATGGTATCACGTTGACTGCTGCTGCCATATACCCCAACAGTCTCTTGTAGAGACTGGAGGGGATGCCCAGACCCAGCTTTATCTTACTCAGTGTTGATAGGATTGAGCCTACGTATGTTGTGCATAGATATGCCCTCATCATAGTGGAATCCTATATAACCCCTAGAAAAGTCATCCATTGCACTGGAGAAAGTATGCTTTCCTTGGGGTTCAACCTGAGTCCCAATCTCCTCATGTAGGCGAGAACAACATCTCGATGTTGAATTGCCAACTTCCTGGATTTCACTAGAATTAACAAGTCATCCAGGTAGTTTAGTACATGGATGCCAGGGAGTCGCCATGGAGCCAGAGCAGCATCCATGCACTTTGTGAAGTTACAAGGGGATAAAGCTAGCCCGAAGGGAAGAACCCTATATTGGTACACATTGCCTCCAAATGTGCACTTCAGGAACCTCCTGTGACTGGACTATATCTATGTGTGGAAATATGCAACTTTTAGATCTACCATCACAAACCAGTCCCCGAACTGAATTTGTGGAACGATAAGTTTGAGCGTCAACATCTTGAACCTGTATGTTCGAAGAGTACGGAGATCGTAGGTGATGCAGGTCTAAAATTGGACGCATACTCTCATGTTTTTTTGCGGACCAAGAAACAATGGCTGTAAAATCCTCCCTCCCTCATAGGAAGGGGTACATGTTCTATGGCCCCTTTGTCCAAGAGGGATCTTACTTCCTGCACTAACATCGGCCTTTGCTCTGTGCTGACTGCTTTGGTGAATCGGGGGGTCGAGCTCTGAACTGGACTCGGTAACCCTTTCTGTGGTGGACAAAAAAAATGGAGACACATTTGGCAGTAGTTTCCACTCTGCCAGATGGTCTTTTAGTGATGTTAACTTTTTCACATTCTGTCAGAGGGAAAGCATCAGATTTCCTGTGACAGCTTGCTGACCAGAGAAGACTGAAAATTTGGGATGATACTGGCTAGGTCCCTATAGTAAAACTGAGGGGAAAGTATCCCCTGATACTTCCCTCCACAGCCCATCAGGACCACCCCTTCTTTGCCTGTGTGGCATTAATGATCATTCTAATATCAGGCCTACTAGCAGGCTGCGACTGTGGCCACCTGGTGCCCCTGGCTTTCCGTGGGGGGAGGTAGGCCACCACACATGCCTCGGTGCCTCCCTCACACTTCTGCGTACGAATTCAACATGACGGAGAAGGCACTGACTGAATGCCCCCATTTGCTGTTTCACCTCGGAAAACCTGTCGGTGATGGCATTAAACAGACCAGAATGTTCAACAGGGGCATCTAGCAGGGAGACCTTATCCTTATCTCCCAGACCTGAGAGGTTGAGCCATAGGTGCTTCTCCGCCACAACAAAGCTTCCCATTGACAGGAAGCTTGCTTGGTCACCCAAAGAGACAAATCCTGGCACGGCAAAGCTCAATCATTGCCTTGTCAAGCTCATTCAGCAGGTCTGCTTGGTAGGCCTGTAACACTGCCGTTGTATGCAGTGACCCACAAACAAGACTCATCCCCGCATAGGCTTTGCCAGCCAACGCCGAGGTTGCCTTGTATGGCTTGGAGCTGCGAGGCTCTGAAACCCAACTCCCTTTGGCCAAGAAGAGAGTGAGGAAAGAGCGGAGTTGTCTAATTGTGAAGTGTTCACAATGCACACAGTCAGCCCCCAAACTCTTGTCCGTCAGTCCCCGAAATAAAATGGGAGCAGGGAATAACGCACTTCTTGAATTCTCTCTGACCCATACTCACAAAGAGGTGAGGGATAGACTGCATTCTTATACATTCTGACCAAGAATAACTACATACAAATATTTTCTGTCCTCGTGGGTCATTTGTTGAGTCCCCATGAAGATTTACATAAAATTAATTAAAAATGGTTTTTTTTAAAGAATTAATTATTCAAATGATTCTTTTTAAGGTTATAGGTAAGTATAAACAATGTGGAATAACCCACATATATAGATCAAACTGTATGTGTGTGTGTGTGTGTGTGCGCGTGTGTAACTGGGATTTATGTTGTGGAGGCAGAGATGAGGGACCTGTTAGCACTATCCTCTATCTGGTGTGTGTGTGTGTGTGTGTGTGTACGCGTAACTGGGATTTATGTTGTGGAGGCAGAGATGAGGGACCTGTTAGCGTTATCCGCTATCTGGTGTGTGTGTGTGTGTATGTGTGTGTGTGTGTGTGTGTGTGTGTGTGTGTGTAGGGATGTAGCCATAACTTACCTCCTGTGCAAATTACACACTGTACACTGCCTGAGCCAGAGTATGCGTGCACACACACACACGAGTGCGCGCGCGCAGTGGCTCTGTGCGGATTGTTCACGCTCTTTTGGTTCTCTTTAGGCTCTTTAATCTCCTCCTTCTTTGTGACAGCAGACCCGTGACGAGCTATCAATCAAACCATGAGACGACACAATGGGAGCGCCAAAGCATTCAGGAACACGGACGGAGGGTATTCACATGGCCTGTCTCTCTCTCTCTCTCTCTCTCTCTCTCTCTCTCTTTTTTCTGTCTGTTTGTCTGTCTGTCTGTCTCTTATTCACTCCATCTCACCTTCTTGTTAATTCTGTCTCTCCACCATTTCTCCATCATTTCTTCTCATTGTGTCTCTTTCTGTCAGATTAATAATCATTTTTACCAACAACTATTTTGAGCATATACTGTATATGTGAAGATTCATAGCTTTATTTACATACTGTATATGGGATTTTTTTTTTTTAAAAATTTAAAGGGCAACAACTGGTCTGTTTTTATTAAACAATATATGTGAGAGATTGTGGATGTGCTTTTTTTTCAAGAACAAAGCTCTTTCTCCTTTCCATTAACAAATATGATTTATGATTTATTACCTTGTGAAATTCAAGATTTAAAACGTAATGTTTAATGCTAACAATGAGGTTTTATTTATTTATAGAGGATTTTGTTCAGGAAAATACACTGATCAGCTATAACATTAAAACCATCTGCCTAATATTGTGTATGTCCCCCTTGTGTCACTAAAACAGCTCTGACCCATTGAGACATGGACTCTGTGGTCTGCTGTGGTATGTGGAACCAAGACGTTAGCAGCAGATCATTTAAGCCCTGTAAGGTGTGAGGTGGGGACTCCATGGATCAGACTTGTTTTGAACTTTGTCATGTTCCTCAAACCATTACTGAACAATTTTTGCAGTGTAGCAGGGCACATTATTGTGCTGAAAGATCACTTCCATTAGGGAATACCATTCCCATGAAGGGGTGTACTTGGTCTGCAGCATGGTTAGGTAGGTGGTATGTGTTAAAGTAACATGCCATGACCTAAGGTGTCCCTGCAGAACATATCTGTCCAGAGCATCTCACTTCCTCTGCCACCTTGTCTTCTTTGCATAATGCACCTTGGTGCCATCTCTTCCCCAGGTAAGCCATGCACACGCACCCAGTCGTCCATATGATGTAAAAGAAAACATGATTCTTCAGACCAGGCCACCTTCTTCTATCGCTCCATGGTCCAGTTCCGAGGCTCACATGCCCCTTGAAGGCACTTTCAGCCATGGACAGGGGTCAGCATCTGATCGGTCTGCGCTTCACAATCTCAATTTGCCCCTTGTCAGAGTCACTCAGATCTTTACACTTGCCCATGTTCTTTCTTCCAAAACATCAATTTTGAGCACTGACTGTTCACTTACTGCGTAATATATCCCACCACTTGACAGGTGCCACTGTAATGAGATAATCAATGTTATTCGCCTCACCTCTCAGTGGTTTTAATGTTATGGCTGATCAGTGTATGTCTCTGTTTCAGGTCTGTTTTCGCTACACTGCAGCTATAATTTTTGCTTTTTAGGTAAAACTGAAATGTAACATAATGTTTATAAAGGATTAAATACCACTGATATCTCCATTTAGTTTTAAAAAGGCAAAAAAAAGACAATATGAAGCATAATGTGCCTTAATAGTGCCGTATTTGTATACATCTGCTAACTTCAAAATAGCTTACTAGCTGCACGTATTCGCTCACTTCTAACCTGATGGGGCTTTAGTTAGTGCAGTATTACACATGTGTGATTTAGAAAAAAACAAAACAAAACAAGAAACAATTCATCTGGATTCATACACATTACACCGTACAAAAAGTTTCGAGGTTTTATAGCACCTTTAATGGAATGTCAGTCTGTTTTGACATTGCTAAGTCCTTCATCAGGCAGCTAGCATAAACTGCTAACTGTCTAACCAAAGCATGTGATGTGGAAAACCGTGCTCTGCTATACTATGACTGATATCTGAATATTCCTCAGAAGACGTAAAGCTAAAGGGGCACCTGGGGGGCAATCAGATTACTGTGCCACCCTGTTGGCTTCACGTCTGCTTTCACACACACACACACACACACAGATTTCAAATGACTCCAATACATCTCTCTTCTTCTGTTCTTGGAGTGGCACTGATCTTCTACAAGGTCTGCTCTGTGTGTGTGTGTGTGTGTGTGTGTGTGCACGCACCACGTACCTCTGCAGTGAGCCTCCTGCAGAAACGTGATCGTCTGCTGCTGAGAGAGCAAGAGACGTGAAAAGAATTTCAGTATCAGGAATATTCCTGTTCTCTACCTACTGCATCCGTAGCGTGCGTGTTATTAGCGAGAATAAGAATTTTCCGGTCCTGATTAAAGAACAAGAAATGCAATATACTCTAAACGCGGTTTTAGTGAAAGACTAAGGGTAGTTACTGAATTGAAAACAATCAAAACGATTATGCGACGATGTCACAGTGTTACGTGTAAGTAGGGAAAAAAATCAAGAATTTGATTCCGGGAGGATATTTAGCGTTAAATTTACAAATAATTTTTTTTTCAGTATTCATGAACGTGATTTCCAAAAATATGTTATACAAACCTTTAAGGTGCATCGAATACATGTAGGCTACGTTCTCACATACAGCGATTCTATCGCTGCAAGTCCCCAGTCATTGTGCTATGAAGTTGC
>CM022770.1:19635676-19665676 GCA_012411365.1 Ameiurus melas | reverse complement strand
AATATATAAATATATAAATATAAGCACACTGCTGAAGCCTGCGCTCCAACGGCACCTCCTCACCAAAAACAAGTACCCCCTTAACCAAAGGTTTTCACTGATTTTTAAGGATGTTTTGTTCAAATATGTGCAATGGTCTGGGGATGTTGCTGTAGCTGAATTCTGGAAAACAGACTAAAGAGACAAAAAAGAAGGTTTTGGCCAAAATATAATTTCTCTGCCAGTAACATACCCTGTGAAAATAAACCATGTCGAAATTTACTTAGTTTCTAACCTTTCACACTATAATATGAATATCTGAGAGTTCTGACCTTGTGGAGACATTGTCTTGAGGAGATTTATTTTTTAGTTTGTTAGTTTTTTCCAAAAACCTGCACCTTTTATTTAAAAACGAACGGTATTTCAATCACGTTGTTTATTAGTTTCATTCATTTGCTATATGGTTTGTTTTGTTTTCTTACAGTATATAGGGTTGAAAACATACAGAAGCCCTAAGAGGCCACATATTATTATTCTCTTTCTTGTGATTTGGACATAACAACATAACTTTTATTATGTTGAGATCACGAGAAAACAACTTTTATTATATCGAGATCACGTGAAAACAACTTTTATTATGTCGAGATCACGAGAAAACAATTTTTATTATGTCGAGATCATGAGAAAACAATTTTTATTATGTCGAGATCACGAGAAAACAACTTTTATTATGTCGAGATCACGTGAAAACAACTTTTATTATGTCGAGATCACGAGAAAACAACTTTTGTTATGTCGAGATCATGAGAAAACAACTTTTGTTATGTCGAGATCATGAGAAAACAACTTTTATCATGTCGAGATCACGAGAAAACAACTTTTGTTATGTCGAGATCATGAGAAAACAACTTTTATTATGTCGAGATCATGAGAAAACACAGCATGTTTGCTTCACCACCAGGAGTGGGGGTTGAGTCGATTCAGAATCAAATCCGTGAACTGAATCGCATAGAGTTGGACTGGAACCGGATGAAGACCACCTTGCACACATGTTCTTGGATTGGTTGTTTTGACACACCCGAGGGTGATTGCTGTGTTCTCACATGTCTAAAGAATCACCTGAAAGAGGAAAATGTACCAGGGTTCAATTCAAACAGACTAAACACTACATATTGCCATAAAGAGCCAAAAGCGTTCTTTTCAGTTAATGAGACTAAGATTAGGGTTAGATTTAGCATTTAGATTTAATGCATAGCATTAATTTGCTACAGCAATAACTGTGACTATGGAAGAGGTCCTCACAAGGATAGTAAGACAAATGTGTGTGTGTGTGTGTGTATGTGTGTGTGTGTGTGTGTATGTGTGTGTGTGTGTGTGTGTGTGTGTGTGTGTGTGTGTGTGTGTGTGTGTGTGTGAGCACTATCGTTATATTCATCAGTGTAAACTTTGGGCTCATGAGGGATGAAGCTGTTAGCATTTCGTACACCAGCCATGAATCACACACACACACACACACACACACACAACCCACCGTAAAACAAAAGATGGAGATGAACAACACAGCAATTAAGTGATTTGATTTCTACCTGGACTTTTCCATCCTTTTCTGACACACACACACACACACACACACACACACACACACACACACACACACACAGCAGCCTAATGCTAACTCAGAGAGAGGAATACAGTGCAAAGAAAGAGAAAAAGAGACGGGAAATAAGAGGAAGGAAGATCTGAGTCATGCAGGAATCGTTTCCGGGTTGTGTCCCAATCCATTCTGGATGACGTCGTAATCCTAAAGCTACTGCAACCATAACCGGTCCCTCCAGGGTTTTTATTTATTTATTTTTATTTATTTTTTTATATCAAATTGGGCTAGTATGCATGTCCACAGTTGCTAGTTTACAATTAGACATCGGAAATGAAATCTAATCAGGGAAAGTGTAAGCGCAGACAATGTTTGTCCATGATGTACAGAACTATGACTGTTGAGAGATATATTATAGAAAAGATTGGAAGAGGGAAGCCTGGATTTATCAATCAATATCAATTTCCTTATCGCTTATCATACCCAGGGTCGCAGGGAGCCTGGAGCCTGTCCCAGGGAGCACAATCACACACATTCACACATTATGAACAATTTAGAGATGCTAATCAGCCTACAGTGCATGTCTTTGGACTGGGGGAGGAAACTGAAGTACCTGGAAGAAACTGCAGGACAACAAGCAAGCTCTGTGTACACAGCACGGAGGCAGGAATCAAACCCCCAACCCCAGAGCAGAAAGGGAAATGTGCTAAACACTAAGCCTCCGAACACCAAGGGAGATTTATGGAGTGGATAATATCCATACATCATAAACACAAACTTTTCCACATTTTTGGCTAGTTTAAGGACTTTTTGTGTGATTTGTGAGATGTAGTTGGCGCTGAGATCTGGTGACCTGACCACAACAATGCTTTCACCAATCCTATCTAGTATCTAATGAGCCTAGCTTGCTATTTTGGTTTGATTTATTATTATCAGAAATAAATTCTGATCAAATAATGATTGGTTTAAGTTCAGTTTACATTGAAATTTTGGAATACTGCCATTTAAATATTTTTGATGATGTCATAAACCTCTCACTAACAAGATATTTTTATCAGTCCTTCAGATTTGTGCTACTTGCTTGCCCTCCAACTTGCATGCTGATTGGTCAGGAGATTAAAAAAAACATTTGGTGCTTCTATGAAAAGTGTTTATTTGTTGTTGTTTTTTTTAAACTTCTGTAAGGGCTCTGCTCACAGCTGCTTCCCATAGGATTACATGTAATATGTGTACTGGTCGTTGAGAAACTGTAAAAGCATCCTAAGTCATCTCTAACTCCTGCAGGAATTGCCTCTGGGCTCTGTCCTAATCCAGAAGGAATTATCTCAGAGTGCTCCTGTAGCTCAGTAGATAGCGGTAGTGAGTATTTGGGATATGTGATACACACCACAGTGTTTAACTCTGCAGTCTTCTCATTAGCTTTATTATTAATTCATGCTCATTTAACCTCTCGTCTTTGGGGTGTGTCCTAATTCATTAATCCTGCATCACTGAGCTCTATTTAAATGAATTAGGGGTCATGTCCTAATCCTTTAGGGATAGTCGCTTGATTGTTTTCTAATTCACTAGGAATTGTCATGTATTATTTCAGAAGAAATCATCTCTCCGTTGTGTCATAATCCTTTGGAGATTGTTAGTGGAACCCAGTCTGGGCCACACATAATCCATTACAGTGTGTGTGTGTGTGTGTGTGTGTGTAAACTCTATCCTTCTCTGTCCTTCTACCCTCTCTCATCCCTCATCTCTCTCACACACATACACATACACACACACACACACACACTCCAGCTGTGTATCCTGTGCTGGTCGTGAGTTCTGCACATCTCTATTCATCTCGCTGTTCCCGTAGGCGTTCTGATTGTCGTGTGCGTGTGTGTGTGTGTGTGTGTGTGTGTGTGTGTGTAAGGAGAGGGCAAGAAGAGATGAAGGCAGCAGGGAGATCACTGCAGGATGCCTGGCAAACACACACACACATATACACATTATATATATATATATATATATATATAGAAGTTTAACATTGTCGTTGGGACGTGTCCTATTCCAGTAATAATTGTTATTAGGTTGTGTCCTGTTCCAGTAAGAATGGTCTTTGTTCATGGAAATCTGCCACCCCAGAAGGCTGCCCTAAAGTGAAAAGCATTTATGCTTATTAAGATTTATCTCTGATTACTATCTCAACATCTATCCTTGTGGGTTTCCTCCAGGTTCTCTGGTTTCCTCCCACTTTCCAAAAATATGCTGGCTGGTGAATAGGTGACTCTAAATTGCCCTTAAGTGTGAATGAGTGTGTGAATGTGTGTGTACATGGGGCCCTGTGATGGACTGGTGTCCTATTTAGGGTGTATTCTTACCTCACATAATTAATTAATTTTGGGGCATGTCCTATTCCACTAAATATACTCTATGGGCCAAGTCCTATTCCACTAAATACTGTATAGTCTCTGGGCCACGTCCCATTCTACTAAATATACTCTGTGGGCCATGTCCTATTCAACTATATACTGTATAGTGTCTGGGCCATGTCCAATTCCACCAAACACTCTCTGGGCCCTAACCCTAACCCATTCCACTCTTTGGGATATGTGTTATTCCACTAAACACTATCTGGGTCATGTCCCATTCCACTAAATATAGTGTATGGGCCATGTCCCATTCCACTGTCTGGGTTATGTCCTTTTCCACTAATCACTCTCTGGGCCATGTTCCAATTCCACTAAACACTCTTTGGGCCATGTCCAATTCCACTCTCTGGGTTATGTCCTATTGCACTAAACACTCTCTGCGCCATGTCCTAATCAAGTAAGAAGTGTCTAGGGACCAGAAAAGTACAGAAGTACAGAAAGTGGCCCTTCTGACGGTTTGTGTGTGTGTGTGTGTGTGTGTGTGTGTGTGTGTGTGTCTGAGAGGGAGAGATGGGAAAATGGGAAAATAAAGACAGACTGTGGAAGTGTTTAATCCTCTCCTCCCGTTCTCTGCTGTGGTTGATGTGGCTGGCACGCCGTCGCCATGGTGACAGTGGTTGTGCTCTATGTGTAACAGCAGTGGCCATAAAGCATGCTCAGAAGGATGTGTGCGTGACAGAGAAAATGTAAACCTGGGTCCTGTTCTTTGTATGTCACTTAACAAATCCAGGATACGATGACGTATTTACTAATCACGATAACTCCAGATGTGTTCATTTGGTTCTTTGAATATACCGGAGAACTGGAACCCGGATTGATCTGTTTGAGATAAAGATGGACTTCCATTTTGCCTGGAAAGGGCTGATAGATTGAGATTTGTAAATAGTCGATGAAAACAAGTCAACAATTGGCTAATGCAAAATGTACAGAAGCCTGAAGAGGATATGGATCATTTCTTTGAGCTTATTGTAGTGTAAAATATTTTTGAACATATAATCAGATAATATATACATAATGCTTGCATAAGATGTAGCTTAGTTTGCTCTTTCTTATCCTCAAATTATTTTCTCTGAGAATCCATGCTTACAATTCAAATCTAATTTAAATCCAAAGGTCCATGTTTGGACCAATATTTTTATTTATTTATTTATGTTTTAAATCTACCAACTTTACAATATATGTGTAACAGTTCTACTACAATTATACTGTGGAAAATAATCTAGTATCTAACAGTCTCTTAAACCTATTTTAATTAAAAATATCTCTGTGTAAACAAAATAGCAAAGACCTCTGAACTCCACCTAAGCTGTAATCTGTTGGTTGAAATTTAGATGAGCTCATTATTTGCTCACAACAGCAATTTGAGCTAATGGACTTGTTCTCTTGGTAACAAGTTGGACAACTGCTCTGAAAAATGGACATAGGTAGAATCGTGTCAAATCATCAACAATCTAATCCAGCTAAGTCATCCAGTAATCCACTGATGAAGAACGAATTTCCAACACCCTGTTCCATAGCTAGTATACACCAATCAGACATAACATTAAAACCACTGACAGGTGAAGTGAACAACAATTATTCTCAATTATCTCAATTCTCGATTATCTCGACTGTTACAATGGCACCTGTCAAGAGAGATGGGATATATATGAGTCAGCAAGTGAACAGTCAGTTCTCGAAGTCGATGTGTTGGAACCAGGAAAAATGGGCAAGTGTAAAGATCTGAACGACTTTAACAAGGGCCACATTGTAATGGTTAGAAGACTGGGTCGGACCATCTACAAAACGGCAGGTCTTCTGGGGTGTTCCCGCTATACAGTGGGTAGTACCTACCAAAAGTCTTCCAAGGAAGGATAACCAGTATTGTCATTGATGCACAAAAAGAATATTCTTGACCCTCTGTTTTTTTTTTTTTTTTTTTTTTGCTTTTATGCCTTTACCAACAAGGAGACAGGCTGCTGTGTTAAAGTTCGTACTTCGACTTGTTATTGTCTCAGCTTAAGTGTGTGGATAATATCTTTAATGTAACACAGATTTCTATAATGAATTATGAACAAAGCCAAATTTCATCACACACACACACACACACACACACAGTAGCGTCCCTGTAGATCTCTTGTCTTCTTTAATTATTACTGAGCTCCTTATTCGCCTCAGCACTTTCTAATGATGGGGTGATTAATTAATAAGAGGGAAAGAGATACACTCCCTTGTTGCTTTATAGTATTTTTATACTCAAAACCAAGACTTCAGAGGTTCACTTCAGGCTTTTTCACTGTTTACCATTTCAGCCTTCAACAGGCATTGTACTAGTATGCTGTAACGTGTGGTTATTGACAAAAGGTGTGTTTTATTTCAGGCAATCCAAGAATCCAAGGTCAATAACACTAGCAAGGGACAAATGTACAACAACATTTGGCAAGACTTTGCAAAAGACCCCCTTAAGACTGGGTCTTGGTTAGTCGTAGTCTTGACTAAAGCTCACTGTGTTTCATTCACGATTAGTTGCCTTTCTATATTCTCTGATGTAGAGCTTTAGTCAAGACCACAAGTGTCAAGTCCAAAACCAGGATTAGCCTTGACCCCATTCAGACTGTGACTGCTCTTGGGCTTGTCTTGGATCTGACAGTGATGGTCTTGACTCCAGCTCTACAAATCAGAGGATTTAAGAAGGCAACTAATCGTGAATGAATGAAACACTGATACTGGCATGGAATAAAAAGAACAATAAACGACAGTAACAAACCAATGACGTGACAGGAATGGAGACAGCGCGTGCCAAAATATGCTGAGTGTACCGAGAGGGAGAATTCATGACACACACACACACACACACATATACACTTGCATTAGTCCACAATGTAACATTATAGATTTGGTGTGGCATTTCACAGTTCAAAAAGCTGACCTTGTTTATGAATTGTGCACCCTCGCTGCTGTGTGTTCTTACTGAACAGCCTTACACACACCTCCCCTTGTGCTGCAAATGCACACTCATGTGACATGTGATGCACACTTAGCTATGGGAAGTTGATGAGGGCATGTTGAAAACAGGCAGCTATATTTAACACTTCCTGTGAGGTTTGCTCATTAACACCTAGTCATGTAGCAAGAAATGAGCACATACACCTAATCTGTGTGTGTGTGTGTGTGTGTGTGTTTGCGTTTTGACAAAAAAGAAAGACAGAGAGAGACCGACTTATTGTGCCATAGTTTGACTCTGATTAGGGTGACAGACTGTTAAATATATCTATATCTATATCTATATATATATAATATGAATATAACAGACACTGTATATATAGACATATATATATATATATATACTATATATATAGTATATATATGTAGACACTGTATGAATTATTTGCGTGTGTGCGTATATATATATATATATATATATATACATATATATATATATATATATATATATATATATATATATATATACATATATATATATATACATATATATATATATATATATATACATATATATATATATATATATATATATATATATATATATATATATATAAATACACACACACACAGAAAAGACTTGCTATGTGTGTGTGTGTGTGTGTGTGTATGTGTGTGTGTGTGTGTGTGTGTGTGTGTAAGTGTGTAAGTGTTAATTGGGGGTGAAAGAGCAGTGAGCAATGTTGATGTGTGGACACACAGTGCCAGAGTGTGAAGAAGCCTCAGGATAAAATGTCACATCCGAGACTGGGAAAGAACACACACACACACACACACACACACACACACACACAGTGCAGCCACGGCTCAACCATCTGCTAACAGTCTGGCTTTATTATTCGCTCTCATCTCTGCTATGTCATTAGTTTCTGAAAGAAAAAAGTCAATTCCACCAAACAAACCACAGTCGCCACCAGTGGATGGAAGCCAACAGCCATCAATTAGCTTGAAGTCTTTTGCATAAACCTTTTTTTTAACCCGATTATCTCCCAATTTGGTCAATTTTAAGAAATGTTCACTCACTAGCTAGCTCTATGATGCAATGCTAGCATGCGCTTCCTCTGAGACACACAAAGCCACAGCATTTCTTTTTGCTCATACTTCATCACAGAGTAGTTTAACACATTCAGAGGAAATCTAATGGCTATCTGCCTTCTTCCGCATACACGTCGCCATGATTGACGGGGTAATCGACGAATAATGTTATTAGCCACACTAGCCAGCTAACCTTGAGTGATGTATATTTACTTCCTCAAAACAGCAAACTGTATAGTTGACGTTATAGATTTAACAAGCGAATATCTGTATGTTGGTTCATCTAAAGCAAATAAGTAGTAAAAGTAAGAAGTGCTTCTTTGTTTGCTGTTCTGATGTTCTGAACAGCCATCTTGATTTGCTAAACTCAGGGTTGATGAGGCCTTCCTGAATTTCCAAGTAGGAAATTCCAAGTTTTCGACGAACAAAGCATATCTCAGAATAGACGCCTCTGCACATATGTTTAGTAATGACTTCTATCACACTCGCAGGATTGCTTTTTGGCAAAACTCAATAAGAGGAAAGAGATTGGAGGAAGCAGAAAAAGAGAAAATGATTCAAACAGATGGACAGAGAGAGAGAGAGAGAGAGAGAGAGAGAGAGTCATTAATATCTGCTGCAAAATCAGAGCTCGTCTTCCTTTGCTTATCTTCATTTCCGATGCCTTTTCCTCTGTCTCTCCTTTCTGTTCTTCTTACTTTCTCTCTTCCTAGCTCACCTCTTTTAACCTCATCTCTTCTCTCAGTGTCTTCTCTTCCTTTTCTCTTCTCTTCTTCTTTCTCTCCTGTATTCTCTTCCTCTCTTCTCTCCATTTTTTTTTTGCTTTTTTCCATCACTTCTCAAGTCTTCTTTCATCTTCTCTCCTCTTTTCCTTATTTCGTTTCCCATCTTCGCCTCTCGTCTTCCCCTGTTCTCATCTTCTCCTATTATTTCTTATGTTCTCTCTTCTTTTTTTCTTCCTCTATCCTCTTTGATTCACCTATCTTTTCATCTCCTCTGTTTCCTACTGTAATAAATTATCCCTTGACATGTTCATGAGTCCCACTGCTGCTCATTACACACACACACACACACACACACACACACACACACAGTTTGAGTATTTATTCTATATATGTGGGTTATTCCACATTGTTTATACTTACATATAACCTTAAAAAGCATCATTTGAATAATTCATTCTTTAAAAAAAACATTTTTAATTCATTTCATGTAAATCTTCATGGGGACTCAACAAATGACCCACGAGGACAGAAAATATTTGTATGTAGTTATTCTTGGTCAGAATGTATAAGAATGCACAAGTTCCTGTTATCACTTACGTTAATGCAGCTGTAAACAGTCAGTTCATTACCAGCTTCTTCTTTTCTCTCTCAATTGAATAAAAAAAAATGCAGCTTTTGAGATCACGTTACCAAGAAAACCTTCACATGTTGGAAAACTTAACGTTACACCTTTACTTTCTACCATTTCCACCGACACTGACACTGGAGACTCCTTCCAGCAATGCTAAACCAACATCTCCCCACAGAAAACTTCACCAAATCAGTAACTTCACATATTTCTTACTGTAATTCATTTATGTTGAACGCCCATAATATTGTATAAGTCCCCCTGCTGCGTCGCAATTCACCTACTATGCGTTCTAAATAGTATCCGAGATTAGAATGATTATATTCCAAACCGTAGTATGTTTTAACCAAAGGTACCTAAGTGTGGATTCTAGCTAATTTTGCCCACAACTTCTTGTTCAAGGGAGAAGGAGCAAAATCAAGCAAACTCTATAATGTTCAGAGGAGCTTGCAATTTTATAAAATTTCCACAGATTTTCCGTAAATTTGGGCAAACATATAAACACAGGATACAGATTTTAAATGTGTGAATATATATCAATTGAGTGAGCCGGTCTGCGATGGACTGGCACACTGTCCAGGGTGTATCCCGCCTTGTGCCCGATGCTTCCTGGGATAGGCTCCAGGTTCCCCGCGACCCTGAAGCAGGAATAAGCGGTTGAAGATGGATGGATGGATGGATGAGTGAGCCGGTGAAGACGGTGGCGAGGAAAAACTCCCTAAGATGTTAAGAGGAAGAAACCTTGAGAGGAACCAGACTCAGAAAGGAACCCGACTTCATCTGGATAACACACTTGGGTATAAGCTTGAATAATGTGCTATAAATAATCTGGATGTTGTCAGAAACTAGTCAGGACTGTTGCAGAGACGGCAGTACCTTACAGTATATCAGCACTTGGGCATTACTATTCTACCCCAATACGCTATACAGTCAAAAGTTTGTGGACATCTGACCATTACACCTCTACAGGCTTGTTGAACATCCCATTCCAGATTTAGTCTCCTTTTGCTGATATAATAACCTCCATTCTTTCTGGAAGGCTTTCCTCTAGATTTTGGAGCATGGCTGTGAGGATCAGCCACAAGAGCATTAGTGAGATCAGGCATTGATGTTGGGTGATGAGGCCTGGAGTACAGTCAGCATTCCAGTTCATCCCAAAGGTGTTCAGTGGGGTTGAGGTCTGGAATCTGGAAGTACAGGCCATTAATGTTCTTCTACTCACACCTTGACAAACCATATCTTCATGGACCTTGCTTTGTACAGAGGGGCGTTGTCATGCTGGAACAGGTTTGGGTCCCTTAGGAAAACTGTAATGCTACAGCATACAGCATACAAAGACATCATGTACAGTTGTGTGCTTCTAACTTTGTGGCAACAGTTTGAAGAAGGCCCACGTATGGATGTGATGTGATGGTCAGGTTATATAGTGTTTTATATCTTTCAGACAAAGTAATGGTATTTTTTTTAAGGACAGGACTTCCCATCTGCCATGTTGAACGTTGGGCTTCCAATATTACCCAGTGTTTATTGTTAAAAATGTCTACTTGAAGTAAATAAACAACAGGCATTGCCATAAATGGTTAATGCGCTTCGTCTAATCCAGTGTACCGCTGATGGTTGGAATTTTTGCTTTCATTTTTACATTTTTTGAATTACAAAAAAAAGAATAAACAGACTCTCAGGAGACCAGACGAGGGTTTTCAAGAGCAAAAACGCTTTTTTGCAAATAAATCTGTGTGTGTGTCTGTCGCGGTTCACTAATTAATTCCCATGTCAAGGGTTTTTCTGAGCCTTTTGGCCCTCTCTCTTTCTCTCTCTCTCTCTTTCTCGCTCTCTCTCTCTCTCCTATCTTCTAGTTTTTATTCTGCTGTCATACAGAGGAGAGGTTTTGGAATAATTTGTCCCAGAGAGAGCAGCTCAGTAAATCACACATGCTTTGATTTAGCAAAGCAGATTTAATTTTGTTTGCTTTATGCAAACCCAGTGTGTCCGGGCATGGATTTATATCTTAGTGGGGACCAAATGTCCCCAAAAGAATAGGAACATCTGAACATCTGACACTTTTGGAGGTCAAAAGCAGCCATTTGTCTGGTCACTAATAGGAAAACGTTTTTTTGTAGATTTTATTGCAAAGTGAAAGAGCCAATAGCGTTCCTTTTGGTTACTGAGGTTCAAATTACTGTTAGATTTGGGTGTATCAAAGCATACATTGAATTTGCATTAATATTTACGGCAGTGGAAGGTTCTCACAAGCAAAGCAACGGGATCTTTGCTCATTTTCATGCGTACAGTTAAACAACTGATACCACATTTCAATTCAACATTTCTACCAGTGTGTATAAATCCATTTAACCATCTGCTAAATACAATAGACAAATAATCTCTGTGTGAACTTTTAAACTTGAATAATTTCACATTCAGAATGTTTACGTATTCTCTGTAGGGTAATGTATGCGGAAGAGGGCAGACAGCACTTAGCTCTGAGTGTGTTACCTTGACTTATGATGCACCATGAACATGAGCAGCAGTTTGAAAAGATGTGTTTGTCTGGTGTGATTTAAAAAAAAGAAAAAGAAAAATTCCCTTCTCTCCAAGCACGTGAACTGTACTGGGGCTGAGCTAATTAAAACCTCAGTTTTAGCCAGGAGGCGGGACATTTCCCTAACAGTGAAACCTCCACAAGCTGTATTTAGCCAATTCTGCTCATCAGACCAGTAAAAAAAAAAACAAGAGATAGAGATATGAACTTATTTTTGTGTCCGAGTGAAATTTTAATGAATCTTTCTTGCTGTTAGCTTGATATAATTCCAGCTTTACAAAATTATATAAATTGAGCCAAACTTAAGCATTGAAGATGGACACATTACATTGAAAGTATCATGTTGTACACTCCATGTATTGCTGAAAATAAGTCTTATTTTGTCTGTCAGTATGTACTCTAGTCAATGACAAATCTTTTGTTGAATCTCTAAAAAGTCTTGTTTACAATGAGTCTCGCTTTGTCACCCAGAACGACCTCCAGGATCCTAGATAGTCTGACTTCAAAATGACCCGCTCCACAGAAACCGCCCTTATGGCCGCTCCTGAGAAAATTCATGCTGTTAGATTAGGCAACCTATCATCGACCATGAACCTTCTTGACCTCTCAGCAGAATTACACACAGTCATCGCAAGAATCTCCTGTCTGCCCACATGAGCCAGGTACTTAATGGTAAAGCAAGGTGGAGCTTTGCTTTCTAATCGGTCTGACGCTCATATCAGACGATCCTTCATGTAGACATTCCCTTGGAGTGTGTGGTCTTCTTTAGTTTTTCCTCTATGCTCGCTCTCTCAGTGAAGTTATATCCTGACATGGTCTTTCATACCACTGCTATGCTGATGACACTTAACATGTCCTATCCTTTCCTCCCTCAGAGACTTGTGTTTAAGCTTGCATCTCAGTAGATATCTCCTCATCACCTAATACTGAATCCTAGCAAATGTGAGCTGGAAATACACATCTCCATGTCGAAATCTTGGAAAACTTTCTGATCACACTATCTTAGGTGAACTCAGGTGCTTCTTCCGTCCATTGTCATCTCAAGATTGTACTACAGCAAGTCACTTTTGGCAGGTCAACCCACTGCTGCATTCCCTCCACTGGCCTTCTGTAGCGTTCCACGTTCGATTTAAAACACCTACCTGAAGACACTTACGAAAACCATCACTGTACCACATTCCCTTTGAGACACATTTATGGCTTGACTTGAAACGTCCTCCCTCAAAACACAAGACTTGACATGTACTCTGTGTAACTGTACTAACCCCCGAATCTTACAGGGTTGTAGCTTAGGGCAGCTTCGCACTTGGTCTAAAAACCCAAGCACACATTCAGGACCAATTATGGGCATCATTTTAGGGGAGGGGCTTTGTATTTTCAGGTTTGCATTCACATAGAAGTATTCCTTCTGAACCAATTGTACAATTCCATATGACGTTTTTGCAAAATGATAAGCACTAGGTTCTGTCTGCTATTATTATTCTTTTCCTGTAGTACCAACACTCAAGAAAAAAAAAATGCTTTTTGGATGCAGGATTTGTCATCATGCAGGAATACCTGGTCTTGTACACAGGCAGACACGACACATGCCTTTTTCACTGTGCTCTGAGTGCAAGCACTCATCCCACAAAGGTGGACTAATTACAGTGCTCCAGTGCTATGAAAGTCCGTCTTATATAGCAATAATCAAAAGTAGGAATAGGAAGTAACGTGACAATTTGAAGCAATCACGTTACTTGGCATGCAGCCCCAAGCGCAGATGGCTTCCATATCAGATGTGGACCGTGCGATGGTTCAGTTAAAGCGAACCCCAGACTAACGTTTTCAAAAAGACCACGGATCTGCCATTAATGTAATGGACTGCTCCAGGGCGTGAGAACAGAATTCACACTCCAGTGTAAAGATACATTTAATGATGATGTAAAAATGATCAGGTGCTTAGTGGAATTCAATCTTTACAAAATCCTTTGTATCACTTCACATCAGACATCCCGACGATCCATCAGATTTTACAGTAAGTTTTTCCTTGTACGCAGTCACGGTTGTTCACAAAACATCGCAATGGAATGGCGTTCATGGCCGCAAACAGAAAACGTTATACTAAATGTAGTTTCAGTGACATTTGGGGACGTTCAGGAGCTGAATGTTGTGGTTTGGTGTGATGAAGTCCTTCTTACAATAGTGTGTTGTAGAGGTGATAGCTTTTATTGGTCAAAATGCATGTCAGACCTAATTTGTTTATTGTTGCTAGCCACTAGGCACCATTATTCAGATTCATACACACACACACACACACACACACACACACACACACACACACACACACACACACACACACACACAGAGAGACACACACACTCTTACTTCTGGGCCAGATATGAGCACAAAAACTTTAAACTTTATGTAATTTCTTTGGGAAGAATCGGAGACAACTTGAGTAGTCACAACATCAAAGGAGGAAAAAAGATAAAAGAAATTGGAGTAAATATGAAACACAGTGTAGGTGTGTGTGTGTGTGTCTGAGAAATTGAGAGAGTGAGTGAGTGAGAGAGAGAGAGAGAGAGAGAGAGAGAGAGAGAGAGAGAATACGGTATGAAAAATGAGAGAGGATTCAGATGGCCGTGTTTGAAAAATGATCTGGGCTTTATGAGGCTCTATTAGAATGTTTACATTGCATTCTGTATCTGAAGAATTAATTGCTGCCATTTGGAAATTAAATGCGCATTACGACGCAATTAACAACGCAAATGAGTCCTGTACTTCCTCATCCACACACAGACACACACGCACACACACACACACAGAGAGAGAGAGAGAGAGAGAGAGAGAGAGAGAGTAGAGAACATGTGTGATATTTCCAAATTAAACATCCATCAAGAGGTAAACAGTAGGTTATGTTGTTGTTGTTGTTGTTGTTCATAGTAATAATTCATATACATCAAACTTTAGATGGAACAAATACAGAAAGAAAGCTAAATCGACACATGGAAACATTACTGACAAACAGGACAGACGCATAGCACACGCAGAATATACAGACAGACATTTAGACAGACAGACCCATGGAAAAATATCTGACAGACAGTCAGTGACATAAACATACATGCAGTACACATGGAAAAATTACAGACAGACAGGTGGACAGAGAGATGAGCAGACGTACAGTACACAGAAAAAATACAGACAGACATATAGACACACAGACACATAATACAAATAATACAGACAGATGGATAGACAGAAACATGGAAAAATACAGACAGACACATAGAGAGGAAAAATATAGACAGACAATAGGACAGACACAATGGGGGAAAAAATACAGATAGACACCTGGAAAAAATTCACACTCACTATTGACTTTATTAGGAATACCTGTACACCTGCCCATTCATGCAGTTATCTAATCAGCCAATCAGGTGGCTGCAGGTCAAGAGCTTGAGTTAATGTTCACATCAATCAACATTACATAAATGCACAAATGAGATGGTGTACAGGTGTTCCTAATAAAGTGAGCGGTGAGTGTAGGCAGACAGACATATGGAAAAAAATAGACAGATAGATAAACAGACATATGAAACAAATGCAGACAGACATATGAGTTAGCAAGACATATGGACAGACAGACAGATATCTACTTGTCTGTTTATTGATCTGTCAGTCTGTAGGTAATAATATCCATCCATCCATTTTCTATACTGCTTATCCTACAGGGTCACAGTGAACCTGGAGCCTATCCCAGGGAGCATGGGGCACAAGGCGGGGTACACTCTCGATGGGATGCCAATCCATCACAGGGCACAATCACACACACACTCACACACTATGGACACTTTTAGACATGCCAATCAGCCTACCATGCATGTCTTTGGACTGGGTTAGGAAACCGGAGTACCCGGAGGAAACCCCCACAGCACGGGGAGAACATGCAAACTCCATACACACACACACAGAGCCGCGGTGGGAATCAAACCCCCAACCCTGGAGGTGTGAGGCACACATGCTAACCACTAAACCACCGTGCTCCTCTATTTCACATTAACAAGCTGCTTTTTATAATTGATAATAATAGAATTTGAGGATTTTATTACAAAATAAAGTGTGCGTGTGAGTGTGTGTGTGTGTGTGTGTGTGTGTGTGTGTGTTTGATTTGATCCATAAAACCTGAGCCGGCCATAACCTTCCCTCTTTGGAGAAAAAAAAAACAGATATAAAATTTTATAGCGTGTGTTTTAGTGGTGCCTGCTCATCTCCAACACACACATGCACACACACACACACACACACACACACACAGAGCTGACAGATGCCTTGTGTCGTACATGCTTTAATTGGTCATAAATTGACCTGGAGAAACGGCTTCTCTACTGGTGCTGGAAAAAAAGAGAGAGGGGGGGTGGGGAGAGAGAGGGGGGGATGGAGAGAGAGAGAGAGGGATGGAGAGAGATGGAGAGAGACATAGAAAGCGAGGGATGGAGAGAGAGATGGAGAGAGAGAGTGAGACATAGGGAGAGAGGGATGGAGAGCGAGAGAAGGAGAGAGAAAGATGAGAGAGAAATGGAGAGAGAGCAAGACATGGAGAGAGAGAGATGGAGAGAGGGATGGAGAGAGAGAGATGGAGAGAGACAGAGAGAGAGACATAGAGAGAGAGATGAGAGAGAGATGGAGAGAGACATAGAAAGAGAGGGATGGAGAGAGAGAGTGAGACATAGGGAGAGAGGGATGGAGAGCGAGAGAAGGAGAGAGAGATGGAGAGAGAGAGATGAGAGAGAAATGGAGAGAGAGCAAGACATGGAGAGAGAGAGATGGAGAGAGGGATGGAGAGAGAGAGAGAGAGAGATGGAGAGAGACGGAGAGAGAGACATAGAGAGATGAGAGAGAGATGAGATAGAGCAAGACAGAGAGAGAGAGATGGAGAGAGAGATGGATAGAGAGCAAGATATAGAGAGAGAGATGGAGAGAGGGATGGAGAGAGAGATGGAGAGAGAGGGATGGAGAGAGAGATGGAGAGAGACATAAAGAGTGAGGGATGGAGAAAGAGCGATGGAGAGAGATGGAGAGAGACAGAGATGGAGAGAGACAGAGAGAGAGATGAAGAGAGAGGGATGGAGAGAGATGGAGAGAGGGAGAGAGAGAAACATAGAGAGAGAGGGATGGACAGAGAGAGAGGGATGGAGAGGGAGATATGGAGAGAGATAGAGATGGAGAGAGAGAGATGGACAGAGAGAGAGATAGAGAGAAAGAGCGCACCATGTCCAGTAGAAAGCTACTCACTATATAATTACCCTACATAGTGTATGAAATAATTGCTTCTACACCTTACATAGTGCACTATACATCCAGTAGGGAACCTTTTGGGACACTGACTCTCTATATAACTGTACAACAGAGATACGGGGGAAAAATGTGCAAAAAAAAATTTCTTGGATTTATTTATTTATGAATTTCTTGGATTTTTATGTTTCCGCCCCCAGCAAAACATCAAAATTGTGCCTCGGCATGAATTATGCATTAGCAGAGGCTGAGACGAGGCCCCTGGGGGGACAAGGGGCTGCCCGAGCGTGTGCCTGCTAAAAAAAAAAAAAACCTGCTGTGACAAACCTGCCCCCCCACAGGAAGCACATCACTCTACTTCCTCTGTCCCCGAGGGCGAGACGGCATCTCACACACTCATTCAGTCAGGCTGTCAGTCAAAAAACACACATACACTCAGTGAGACACAAAAGGCCAGCACCACACACACACACACACACACACACACACACACATAGCATAAGTGGGTATAGTACACCTTCATCTTTGTCATGTTAAAACACCCATGAGACAGCGTGAGAGTGCTTATGTGATTCTGTATGTTGAGGTTGATTTCCTTTTTTTATTGTCGATCAGTAGTGTTCAAGATTCTTCACAAGTCTAAACAAACTTAACAGTCTCTAATGTA
Organism: Ameiurus melas; assembly: GCA_012411365.1. NCBI lineage: Eukaryota > Metazoa > Chordata > Actinopteri > Siluriformes > Ictaluridae > Ameiurus > Ameiurus melas. The sequence goes on along the minus strand of CM022770.1, from coordinate 19,647,848 downwards.
GCTAGCTAGCCAGCTTAATGATGCACCCGTGGGGGGAATTAAGGTTTACATTGGAAGCAAAAATGTGTTTTAAACATTTAACAGACAGAATACTTCATGTCGAGATGATGTTTGTCTGGCTTCCGTAAACAATATGATGTAATAGCGTAGCAAGTGCTTTGCTCAGCGTATACACGGCAGCTGGGCGAACTCGGTGGATGAAAAATCGACAAAACCAAGCCTGTGTTTATTCTATCCTAGCATTTCAGACATGTGATTTTTCTCTTGCGGTTGCCATGTTCTGTACTGAATTTCTACTCCTACTGAATTTCTAGCTACGCAAACGTAACCACAGGTGCAAGATGGCTAAAATTATTAAACGGTAATTAAAAAATAGACTGTGATACTTAAGTACTTTCCTCTGAACAGCTGATTCCACTTAAACTATCGAAAAAATAGATTGTGTGTAATTTGTGGTTCCATATACACTGATCAAGTATAACTTTAAAACCACTGACAGGTGATGTGAATAACATTGGTTATCTGATTATAATGGCATCTGTCAAGGGGTGGGATATATATATATATATTAGGCAGCAAATAAACAGTCGGTTCTCGAAGTCGATGTGTTGAAAGCAGGAAAAATGGGCAAGTGTAAGGATCTGAGCACCTTTGACAAGATTGTGAATGCTAGAAGACTGGGTCAGAGCATCTCCAAAACGACAGGTCTTGTGGGGTGTTCCTGGTTGATGCAGACCACGTATACTCCTTCATGGCAACAGTATTCCCTAACGAGAGTGGCCTCTTTCAGGAGGATGATGTGCTCTGCTACAATGCAAAAATTGTTCAGGAACGGTTTGACGAACATGACCAAGGGTTCGATTTGTTGAATTGGCCTCTGAATCCCGAATCCCCAGATCCTTGAACCATTTAATGGTGTAGAAGCCAACCAGCTCTTCACGTCTGGATGATTACAGGGTTTTTCAATACTTGGAGAAAAAGCTCTTTGTCTTTACAGGGAAGCTAGTTCGATATTAGTTAACTTTTGCTAATGTTAGTAATGTTTGCAGCCAAGATAATCTTCCAACTTGTCCTGGAATGTCGCTAGCTAGCTAGCATAGCTACAAGGCAGCATGACTCTGTGTTGCTGCTTATTGAGGATGTCTTGTATGTAGTCAATTATCAGTATAAGTGAAAATGAATTTTCTTATTGAAGCACACACACACACACACACACACACACACACACAATAACATCGGTGCAGCCAGTCCCCGAGTTGGTCCTCAAAATGGTAATGATTACACAGGCAAAGAATGAAAGAAAGTATCACTCACCAAGCAATATTATGTGTGTGTGAAATAGTTTGAAGCTCCTCGCTAAGCTGACCCTAATGTCCAGGCCTCAATCTGGCCTGAACTCTTAATTATGCCAAGTAATCTTAATTAGCTTCAATTAAACAAGGACACTGGAGGGAGTGCCGGGTTATGTCTCATGTTATCACATGTCTCAAGGCAATGAAAAAAATGATCTGTGGCATCATTTCAATCTCTTATTTACACGACGAACACACCTGTCATCGAGAGGATCCCAGTTATTGATCTACGGTGGCGTCGACGCCGGTATAAGCATGGTCGTTGAAGCTTTGGAAGCTGATCTGTTTGAGCAGTGTGCACAGATGAAGTAAGAGAGCTGGACAAACTAAAGGACTAAAGTGCTGCTGCATCACTCTGTTTAGGTAGAGCTAAAGGGCAGGTTAAATCCCACTGGCACCAGTACCAGCAGCTAGTCAAATGGCATTGTGGGAAATGTAGGAAACTGTTAACCAAAGTTCAAAAAGACCAAAGAAGTCCTGAACACCATTGAAGGTCACATGTTAATTATAAAGGTTAATATGCGAGTTGTTCAGGGTGGATGCCTGATGCCTTTAATGTTCTGGTTGTATTGATGCAAAAATACAACACTACTATACAGGAGATATAAGTGGCACAGTGTGTGTGTGTGTGTGTCTCACTTTTGTGGACTATAGTATTATTTAGACGTGAGAGAGAAAGAGAGAGTGAGGCAGAGAAGTGTATATATATCTGCTGGCCAGTGTAGGCAATGTGTGAACAGCGTATTGTTTCATGTCCGATGTCATACGTGCAACTAATTAGCCTTATTAGGTAATTAAGACGAGAAGTATTAATTAAACACACACACACACAGGCCTCTGGGAGGTGTTGAAATTGTATTCATAGTTAATTGAATCTTATCTGTGTGCTATCTTAATTCAGTGCATTGTCAGCGGTAAAAACAAAAATGTCAAAGCAAACAGAGAGTAGAAGGCCAGGCTGAACATGCCAGTGTGTGTGTGTGTGTGTGTGTGTGTGTGTGTGAGTGTGTGCACGCAGTGGTGTTGCTGCTCACCTCTTTCGAGAACAGATGAGCTGCCAATGACTCACCATTCCAAAAGCTGTCACTCACACCACCTCAGTGCACAGGACTACCACCAAACACACACACACACACACACACACACACACACACACACAACATCCCATTCTGAAAAGTAGATGGTCGACACCACACAGTAAGATCTCAACTAGGGCACAGAGGCATGAAAGTGTGAAAGAATCCTCAGACAGTTAAAAGAGAGAGTAAGAAAAGGAGAGAAACAGAGGGGAGAGCGAGAGACAGAGGGGAGAAAGAGAGATGAAAAGGCATGTTTTTTTTCTGCCGCTTCACTCAGTGACAGCCTGAAAAGGAGCCTATGGATCTCTAGATGTGATATGTGAAGAAGGAAGAATTTCATGCAGTGCTTGCTGGGTAATACAAGAGCCTGTCAATCACTGATTCGGGCAGACGTGAGCTGAAATTTTCTGAGTGTGTTAAGAGATAGATCAGATGTAGATGTAGAGGATGAGTATGTATATGGCAACGATTCTCAAAGTGGGGTCTATATAGACAATATGAGTAAATCAGGGTGTATTTGGAAATAGTGTGTTGTCATGGGGTATATTAATGTATTTTAGGGTGTATTAAGTAATATGGGATGTATAGGGGTATGATGTATTCAGAAATATTGGATTCTTTGATATATGGGGTGCATTATTATACGGTATGTTGGGAAATATTGTGTGCTTCTGTGGTACAGTGGTGTGTATTAGGATATACTGTGGTGTATTAGAGTATATTTGTGTGTATTAGGATATACTGGGTTGTATTACAGTATATTGGTGTGTATTAGGATATACTGGGTTGTATTACAGTATATTGGTGTGTATTAGGATATACTGGGTTGTATTACAGTATATCGGTGTGTATTAGGATATACTGGGTTGTATTACAGTATATCGGTGTGAATTAGGATATACTGGGTTGTATTACAGTATATTGGTGTGTATTAGGATATACTGGGTTGTATTACAGTATATTGGTGTGTATTATGATATACTGGGTTGTATTACAGTATATTGGTGTGTATTAGGATATACTGGGCTGTATTACAGTATATTGGTGTGTATTAGGATATACTGGGTTGTATTACAGTATATTGGTGTGTATTAGGATATACTGGGTTGTATTACAGTATATTGGTGTGTATTAGGATATACTGGGTTGTATTACAGTATATTGGTGTGTATTAGGATATACTGGGTTGTAGGTGTTTTCATTGGGTTGTGTTAGGGTATACTCTATTGTACTGCAGTTCCTTCGGATACTGGGTTGTATTGGGGTCCATTGGGGCGTATTAGCATATACTGGGCTGCATTAGGTTATCTTATCATATATTGGGTTGTATTGAGGTTCATTCAGGTATATTACAAGATACTCAATTGTACTGAGATTCACTGGTGTGTGTTGGAATATACTGAGTTGGAGTTGGGGATGGGGTGTGTTAATATACATTAGATTATAGTGGAATTTATTACAGTGAATGATGAAATACTGGGGTGTATTGGGGTATATTGGGATATAACAGGTTGTACTGAGATTTGTTGGGGTATGTTGGGGTATACTGGGTTGTATTGAGGTGTATTATTATACATTGGTTTATAGTGGGGTTTATTGCTGTCTTTTAGGAAATACTAAATACTAGTAATTGGAGAGGAAATTGGAGGAAATACTAGTATTGGAGTATAGTAGTCTGTATTAGGATAAAACGGGTTGTACTGAGGTTTGCTGGGTTGTATTGGGATATACTGGATCGCATTACGATGTACTATGCTATATTGGGTTGCACTGGAGTTCACTGGAGTGTGTTAGAATATATTGTGTTGTACTATGGTTCATTGTGATGTTTATTGGTGTCTATTGTCTATTGGTGACCTATTGGGCTACATTGGTGCCAAATGGGATTTACTAAGATGTAGAGAAGTATATTGTGGTTTAGTGTAGTATGCTGATGTATACTGGGGCATATTAGAGAATAGTAGGGTTTACTGGGATTTACTGGCATACATGGGAGTCTGATGGAACCAATGGATATGTATTATGTTATACTCTGGAATCTTGAAGTCTGATGGTATGAACTGCAATGTAGTGTGTGTGTTTTTTTTTAAGTACACACAGATGTATATTACTAGGAACTGAAATACACTAATGTACTGAACTATATTTATTGCAAACTGGAGAATACTGAAATATATTCGGGTGTACTAGCATATATTGAAGCTGCTGTGTTGTGAATAATTGATGTAGGCTATTTGGACTGCAGCCGGCACCACGCGACTCTCTCCTGCTGATCTACATGTGTTCACACAGCACGAAATCTTACTGGCATAAATCCATAAGCACTTTCTTCTTCTTTTTTTTCAACTCATTCTCTCTGTGCATTCTACATTATCCCTCTGAATCATGCTCACTGTCCATTCCACAATCTCACCTGCAATTTCTCCTGCTAATCTTCCTCTTGCGCTGTGTAAAATCATCCATCTCCCGTTCTCTCGCTAATTCATCTCTGTCTTGTATATTTTCTTGTATATCTGTCTTGTTTATTTTACAGTTTCCCCTGTCTTGCTCTCTTTCTTCCCAACCCAGCATGGTTTTTTTTTTGGTCTGGTCTACTGTTTTGATTCGCAAATAATGATAATGATAACGGTAACAAAAGCATTTTATCATAGCTGACTATGCTGTTGTTATCAGCCTCGGAATATGTGTCCTTAAACTATCCTAAATGTGTTGCTGTGTAGAGCCGTGTGACAAGTGCTTTTGTCCACCCCCCAAAGGCAGCCACATATACAGCCACTTTCATAGGAAAAGCTGTACATATGCTTATTTATGCAATTATCCAATCAGCCACTCATATGGCAGCACACAAACACCAGAATGTGGGGGTTCTGCAGCAGTTCTGTGGATGGAAACACATTGTTAATGGGAGAAATCAAAGGACACTGGCCAGACAAGGTCAAAACCTGACAGAAAGTCTGTGGTAACTTAAGTAACCACTCTTTACAACTGTGTTGAGCAGAAAAGCATCTCAGAATGCACAGCAGAAGACCACATCAAGGTCTGTTTCTGCCAGGCATGCACAGGATTTTGAGGCAGCAGTGAACATTGGGCATAGAGTTGTATTGTACAGATATGAGTGACAACCATAACTGGTTTCTCCTCTTTATTCCTCCAACATGAATTAACTAAAGCCATGTTCAGAACCTCCCCTATTGGCCATTGGTAAGAATGTCGTATTAACTCTGGTAATTTTGTTTTTAACCAGGTAGAAGAGCATTGTTTCGGTGTCTGCTGTGTCACTGTATTCTCACTGCAATCAGTGGCACATGGTAGTTTACTAATGAACACCTAAATGTCCTTGTGATGTAAAGCATGAAGCTAAGGCTTTCGAATAGTATGCTCATGGGATGTACATGTTTATTAGAACTGTGTCAAAAAAGCAACAAAGGAACGAGTTGAATTGAATTTTACACCCAAATTTAATTTCGTAGATGTTGTTAAAGGAAGCGGTATCGACTTTGTGGGGAGAGAGGAGTGTGTCTGCGGAGAGTCGGCTCTCTGCTTGTGGTGAGAAACACTATTGATCCGCCGTTGGCATCCGGCAGCTTATTTACCAACAACAAATCGATGCTGCCCTCCGCCGAGGGACGCCAAGAGCTGTTGTTAGAACCAACTCTGTTCAGTACTGTTACAATGAGAAGATCTGGAAATCCATCTGTGTTTGCATTGTTTTCACTGCTACCACGAGGAGCCTGCTTTATGTTTGCGTTTCTAAAATGACAAGAACCTCTGAAATGACCAACCATGGACGATGGGATGGTGTGAGGCAGCAATATGCCAGAGCACATTGTTCTTTTTATCTATTATTTATTTATTTATTTATTTTTTACATTTAATGTCATGGAATGCCCACAAAACTAGATAGTTTATTGTTAGCTCTTACTTTATAGCAGATTTAGTGTAAACACCAGCTCTCCACCCTAGATTTTTTCACATGGCATGTCCACCGTACCTCATACACCTGCAGCCATGTACACCATACCACCATCCCTGTGTACGTGGTTGCTATGGAAACGCTAACATATTAGAACGAACGCATTAATATATACCTATGATTTGAAATACGGCTGAAACAAATTCTGACCAATCAGAATAAAGAATTTGGCAGCACTATAGTAATTAAGCAGTATATCACATGAGCAAGAGTTCGTTTATACTGAATAACGGCATGGCTGTGATTTGGCGTATAGGCACGAAGCTGAATTGTGTAGCACAACCACATGCAAGTGTGATATAATTTTTATGCAACACAAAAAATTATTCTAGACTAACTGAAACTTATCAGATGCAATATGGTCAAATGTTTTGTTTAGTTTTGCTCCTCTAGCTGAAATACTGTAGATCCCGAAGAAGCTACACTCTTTAAAGCACCAATGGCTAGCTGGCTAGCTAGCACACGTTGATTTATACATTCCTGTTAAAGGTGCTTCAGGGGAAATTGGATTCCCTTCTTCCTTTTCATCTCTATCTGACGATCATTAATATTTTAAAGTCCCCATGAAATCAATGTGGAAATTGAAGTTTTGTTTCTTTTAGTATGAATGTATTAGCCTTAAGTTTATCTATAAACTAGTGTGCTCCGAAACGATGACAAAATCGGTATTTAGAAGATCTATGCATTGAAAATGTACAATCTCTCTCTACCACTAATACGGATCAACAATTTTGATGACATCATTCTGCACCTTAACTTCGCATCAGTTTTAGTGTGCAATGAAATACCATCTAGATTCTAGAATCTGAAGTGTCCCGCCCCCAACAGTATAAAAATCCCTTTGCTGAAGTTGAAGCTGTCAAGTACGGCTTAGCCCGGGCTGTGAGGTAAGCTAAACACTATTGGCTATTTAAAAAAGGGGGAGGGGCCGCTCGATATGTCCTGCCCTGACTTCCCGATTTTGTGAAAATTACGTCAACGCATCGAATAACGCTGCACATTTCAAGGCACTTCACAGTCAAAATATATATTCCTGAAGAATTTATTGTTTCACGTCATGTCATTCAACATGTCATGTCCGTGGATGACCTCGGTAATTCTACTGTAGTAACCTTTTTGAACTAGGAAGTGGAATCTTATGTGGCGAACACAGACGAGTGGAGTGATACAAACAGCGAAACATCCCAGTGCTGTTATACTAAATATAAGCAGCTCAACTGATCATATTGGTCGACCGGAACTAACTGTTGTATAATGAAGTTCAGTATAGATATTCTAACTGCTAGAATTCACAGTCCTGGATGCATTCGTGATAGCAACAGAGCGTATGAATTAGTATAATAACCCAAAGATCCTACCACACCAAGCAGAGGAACCCTAGAACATTGTCTATGCTAAAGGAAAAGATCCAGATTCTTTTTTGGTTCTGTCTCAATGACTATACCTACAAATACAGAAGAAATTGTTGGTACAGCTCATTTCTGACAAATCCTCAGATGGCTGATGATGGTGATGGGTGTCTGTATTGTGTGCTACACTATAGGAAACAGGGAATTGGGAGCCATTTTGTGCCTAACACTGTATGTCTATCACACTCTGAAAGCTTTGTTACTTTAGCCCACTCCCACTCTCATTCTCACTTGGCCAAGTCTGACCACTGGGTTCTTCTCTCTTTCAATCACACTCTCGCAGTGTGTGTCCTCAAAACACACAGTCCGGCCCAGCGTGTGTTCGCTCTGGAGTGTGTGCATGTGTCTGTGTGTGTCACGCCTCTTAATCCAGCTTCTATCCTCGTAGCGTGTCTAACGAGACATCAGAGGCACAGAAGGTCTGACACACATCACTGGCACAAGATGGCTGGACCGTTCACACATGAACATCTTTACAATGGAGATTTGTTTAGCGTTTGCAGAACCTTAGAATGATGCTTAGTATTTTGGTAAGTAAGGAATAAAACACTGATATAGGGAAATAATCGATGATGTAGTGAGCAGAGTTATTATTCTCTTCAGATGAATCCTGATTGGTTGAGGTGGGAAGGTCTGTCTGGTCGTTTACTCAGAAATATGAAGTGCAACTTGAAATTGCTGAAAACATTTTAGGTTTTGAACACTAATCAGCCTGTAATTTTCTACCACTAAATACAGAGCAAAAAAGTGTAGAAAATCACTCAAAAAAAAAAAAATACTGAATAAAAAAAAAAAAAAAAAAATTTTAAAAAAAATTTTAAAAAAAATTTTTTTTTTTTAAAGAAAAAAAAAAAAAAAAAAAAAAAAAAAAAAAAAAAAAAAAAATTTTTTTTATTTTTATTTTTTTTTTTTTTTTTTTAAAAAAAAAAAAAAAAAAAAAAAAAAAAAAAAAAAAAAAAAAAAAAAAAAAAAAAAAAAAAAAAAAAAAAAAAAAAAAAAAAAAAAAAAAAAAAAAAAAAAAAAAAAAAAAAAAAAAAATTTTAATTTTTTTAATTTTTTTTTTTTTTTTTTTTTATTTTTTAAAAAAAAAAAAAAAAAAAAAATGGGAAAAAAAATTTTTTTTTAAAAAAAAAAAAAAAAAAAAAAAAAAAAAAAAAAAAAAATTTTTTTTTTTTTTTTTTTTTTGGACTCCAGTTTTTGAACACCTGACCATTGGGGAAGTTGTCACACTTTTTTTAAAGCAGATATTATTTAATGAATGCTATATATGGAAAATGAACATTCTGTAAACCCCATCTGCTAAGATGCATACTGTATAACCTTTAGATGGTTATGCTCATTTTAACCTGCTGGCATTGACGTTTCAATTAGAGCAGTGATACAGACGTTAGCATGCGTCTCCAACCATCTGCTCCACAAACAACAAGCCATGTGTGCTTAAATGTGTCTCAATTAAATGAGCGATTGCAGACTGCTATCCCCCTCTTTCTTTTGCTCACACACCATACGTTCTCCACTACACCGTACATAGCATCGCCTGGTCTTTTTCTAGTCTTCAACTGTCCAGTTTGGGTGAGACTGTGCCCAGTGTAGCTTCAGATGACTTCTTGGCTGGTAGGAGTGGAACCCAAGGCAGCGCCGCCCATCCAGCACAAGGTTTGATGTGTTCTGCTTTTCTGCTCAGCACGGTTGCAAAGAGTGATTATTCGAGTTACCATATATAGCCTTCCTGTCAGTTCGAACCAGTCTGGCCAATCACAAGGTGTTTCATCCTGCAGAACTGGCATTCAGTGGACTCTAGTAACTCTAGTAAGTGTTCTGTGTGTGAAATTCCCAGGAGATCAGTGGCTGCTGAAATGCTCAAACCAGCCCAAATTTCACCAACAGCCATGCCATACCATGCCAAGTCACAGAGATCACGTTTTCGATGTGAACATTAACAAGCTCTTGACCTGTAGCAATGATTTTAAGTCTAGCCTTGATGCCACGTGATTGGCCGATTGGATAAGTGCATGAATGCACAGGTATACAGGTGTGAGTCTGGTGTTATGAGTACAGTATGTGACTTTTATTTATTTATCTTGTAAAGCACAAATACAGTAATATACAATAGACTATAAAAACTGTTTTACTTCAGGTTTACATCGTCTTATATTACAACAGAAAAAAATCTGTTTGATTAAATAATAATAATAATAATAATAACAATATATTTTTAAAACAACTCTACAGTTAGTAAAAAGCCATTAATCTGCCATTTTTTTGGCTCTAAATATACTTTACATCTATACAAAACATTTCCAGAATTGGACTTAATCATCCACGCTTATAAAATAAATCTAGATTTATTTATTGAGGTTATGCTAAAGCTGTTCGAGACCTGTAACAGATAACATTATTAAATCTGATATGCAACACGTTTCCATGTACTTGAACATTTGTGTTTATGTCAATATTTGTGACACATTGGATATATACACTAAATATGTGATATATTTATGTAGCACATGCTAGGCTACATCTATGATGCTTTTAGGGATTTATTATAAATCCGTTCAATTGGGATTTATTTGGATATAAATCCATCCATCCATCCATCTTCTACTGCTTACACCTTCTTCAGGGTCGCGGGGGAACCTGGAGCCCATCCCAGGGAGCATCGGGCACAAGGCGGGGTACACCCTGGACAGGGTACCAGTTTGGATATAAATGTAAAATAGAATTGCTAAGTAAATAATTGAATATAATAGAAAAAAAAGGCATAACAGGAAAAATGTTTTAGCAGTTATATTCAATTATTTACATACCAATTCTATTTTACATTAATATCCGAATGAAACGCAGTTTGATGGCTTTATAATACAGCCATTAGAGTGTATCACATCTGGCTCAAAATGTATTTTGATGTAATAATACAACAGGCATGTAATTTGTTATAATAATTCATAATAACAGGATGTACCTGTAATTCCTTCTCCTTCCTTCTCCCACTTGTGTGTGTGTGTGTGTGTGTGTTGGGTTTTTGTTGTTGTTGTTGTTGTTGTTTTATGAAATGAAACGAAAACTGTTTCAGCATTTGATGGAGATGAATGTATTTCAATGCACAATAAAGTAAAAGACTGAAATAAATTTTCAAATAAACACCGAGCAGGTTGGAGATGATACGACATTAGAATCCGGTTTAATTTCACTTTATGGTTATTGTGTATATAATGGAGCTGAGAACAGCTTTATGCAGCCTACAGCACTGGGTGCGATCAGAAAGCAGGGATAATGCGCTGCTCGGTTGATCTGCGCATGTGTGACGCTGTTTGATCGTCATGGGAAGAAAACGGTGCTTTAGTTCATCAACAGTGGATACCGTGCAAACACCCCCCCCCTTTTTTTAAGATCTATGGGGCAATCTCTCATCTCTCTCTCTTTCTCTTTCTCACACACACACACAAGCACGGATGCACACCGGGGTGGTCGGTCTTTTCAACCCAAACAATCACCAGCCGAGTGTAGAGAGGGACAGATTTAACGATGTCTTTGTGCTGCCTAATTGCATTGGATTACGAGATCCTGGTGAAAGATACCCCACCACCACCACCAACAGAGAACACTCACACACACTCTCACTCACTCTTGCTCTGTGTGTGTGTGTGTATGTGTGTGTGTGTGTGTGTGCGACCGCCTATGTATGTGTGGAGAGATTAATGCTGGAATGTGTCAAATAATTCCTCACACACTGAAGGAAAAAAAGAAAAAGAAAAAAGAAAAAAAAACTGTACTAAAATGTACCTTTCTTTGTACTTTCAAGTGTTCATCTATTGCATCCTTAATTGCATCTTTCACCTCAAAAAAAAGTGAAAAAATAGAAATAGTGTACCTTTAAAAATGTTCAAAATAAATGAAAGGTACATAAATGGACTGTAAATAGTTTCAAAAGGTGCACTAGGTAAAAGATAGATAGATAGTACATTGGCTATGTACAAAATGGGCACTGTTTAGGGTTCCAGCCCAGCGATAAGGAAAGGTAGAGTTTAGTAGAGAGAACAGCCCGCCCCTGCTAGTATGCTAATAGCCACGTGTCGTTTGATTTCACCCGATTTACAGCCTGTCCTCACAAAACGTGCCTAATTATTTTTTAACTCTGTGTTGGAACATGACGCATGAAACCCTGCTGCTGTACACGGAGACAGTTCTCCAATTAGCCCGTAAAAAAATGAGAATCTTTATAGCATTCGGGTCACATAATTACAGTTAATTTAACGCTTTGATTCTCCCTCTTCCGTTTTTATTTCCTTATATGTAGTTTGGGCAGCGACCCGTGGAGCTCTGAGATAGCTTGCATGGGAGCGAACGTGAAATCGCCAC
>CM022770.1:19605676-19630676 GCA_012411365.1 Ameiurus melas | reverse complement strand
ACACACACACACACACACACACACACACACACACACACACACACGAGTATCCGCGCGTGCAGGGCTGCTTTCCTATCTCCGCCTTTCCTTTGCAGAAAACTGTCACTGCGGACGATGAGTACATTTTAAATTGAAAAAAAAATGTTGTTATTATTATTATTATTATTATTATTATTATTATTATTATTATTATTATTATGCTTGAGTTATTGGCAAACAACAACAACAACAACATTAATAATAATAATAATAATAATAATAATAATAATAATGTCTGGACAGTGTGTAAATAGTGTATAATTGAAAGAGGGAGATTATCTCTTCACTTCAGCACTTTTTTTTTCTTTAAACAGGCGAAAGATTCTAGTGCTTATAATTCTTGATTACGTTTTGTTTACTTTTGTATCATTCTTTCGATATATTCGATATGTTATAACCTTCATCTTTAGGTTTCCTCTTTTGCATTTAGCATTTTTTAAAAATAAAATGAAATATTTTATAAATTTGAATATACAACATGACAGAGTGTTCACACTATTGTATACCCAATATACAACTCTGTAAATATTTTAAATCTGATTTTTAAAAAATGTGCTTTTTAAACATAAACATTTTAAAGAATGAAACTGAAATATTTCAAAGGCTGCAGTTCCTTTTGTTGTGTATTTTATACTATTAATATTTTATGGGAAAAATTCTGAAACTAAAGCAATGAAATTATTATTATTATTATTATTAATATTATTATTATCATTATTATTATTATTATTATTATTAGAGATTTATAGGCTGTGCTCTTTTGTACAGTACATTCAATATTCAGATCCACTTTTACAACTGGATGGCGTTCCTTATTTATATTGATTGTATGTGTCCCAGTATAAGATTTTTATATTGTGAAAATTGCCACGAAAAAAAAGTGATTGTACATGATTTCTTTTATATGATATTATTATATTAATACACATTTTATTTATGTACAATATGAATCTGCTTAATATAAAAAAAGATCATTTTCCTTTTCATTTCAAGTCTTTATATCCCTATTAGATTTGGTCAGGTTTATGTTTGTCATCATTCTAATCATCATCATCATCATCATCATAATAATAATAATAATAATAATAATCCCAAATCTCAGTGCATAACTTTTTTAAGATATTTATAATAAAGCATAATAGTTAAACAATCTACAATCCCTATTGCAATTTCTACAAGAACATCATACATTAATGTGCAAATATAATTATATGCGTGCTTTATGACATGGGAATGAAGTTACAAAAGATATATTACACTTTTAAGCATTTTCAGGCACTCGTTTTTACATTTCAAAGGACGACCCAAGAGATCTCATTTGCACAACAGCAAGTTCTTGACGTGATTTATTTTTCACAATTTTTAAAATAAATAAACTTTTCTGCACTTCTTTCTCCAGCCAGGATTAATACCGGCATAATCCGAACATCACAAATCATTAAGTATCGTTATAAATCAGGGGCAGGATGCTGTCAGTGCTGAACATGTCTTTCTTTTTAAGCACAACAAATAAGAGATAGTTGTTAAGGTTGGTTGTATTGATGTACAGCATTTTGGCTATAATTTTGTCATTGAGACTCTGATAGAGATAGAGAAATCTCACACGTGTCAACATGAGATGTGAATGTGTGTTAGTAGAAGGAGAAAGGAACGGAAAGGAGCAGACAGAGAGAGAGACGTAGAGAGAGGGAGAGAGAGCTCTTCAAAAAGCTAATTTTAACTTCAAGCACTCTTCTGTGAACCCAGAAGAACAGACAGACGTAAAAGCCTCGCAAAAACACCCACTTCTAAGGTCTCACAATCACAGTTAAATGTTTATTAAAGTTCCTTTTCCATCACTGCCACCCTTGTTTGAAATGAACGCACTGCTACTGCTCCTGCATTCCACTATGTGAAAACTATCAAAGATCCGATTAGAAATAGAGTGTAAACACTAAAAAACGGAAGAGTACTACATATGTGCATGTTTTTTAGTGAATAATCATATGGGTTGGGATTTTGATCACAAGGTGTACCCAGCTCCTGAATCTGTTTTTAAAGTAACAAGAAGTGTTTTTGTAAAGATGAGTTTTTTTTTGTGAATGGGAAAATATGAATTTGGTACTCAGGTAACAAATTAGACCCAATCTACAGCATATCCTCTGAAATAATCTGAATCAGCCATTCAAGATGAAGTAACCATTTATTAAAAACCAATTCATAATTATGATGGAAAACGTTACAGACGTTCTTGTAGTTTCACAACAAATACCATTACAAACCATTAGCTATGCATTACAACCGTTACTATTATTGGTCCTTAATTATATCCACTAGACATAACATGCCACAAATAGAAGGCAACAAATTACCAGTAGAAACCCACTGGGACCATTAGACTTTCCATTAAAACCAATACAATTCCTATTATAACCATTAAAACCATTACAACTTCTATGAGAGTTTCTATTGTTTTTCCCCCCGAACCCAGCAGGGTTAAATCTGATGCTGAAATATACACTTAACTGTAAATTTAAATATCAACTGTAAAAACAAAACAAAACCACAACTACAACAAATAAGGCATGTATAAAAGAGAATTACAGTAAGAGAAACTAGACACTTGTCACAGTGCTTATAGGTTTTGCATTTTGTTTGTGGCATTGGAGAAAGTTCAAAGTTTTGAAAGCCTCAAGGCACCACTGGTGTAGTATCAACAGTGGAGGGAGAGATTACACTTCTGAATGATGTTGTGCATTATACATGTACACCACATTCTCTAGCAGAACCATGTCAGCTTCTGTAGCAGATCCTCTACAGAAACATCTTACCTTCTTTAGCAGATCCTCTACAGAAACATGTCACCTTCTGTAGCAGATCCTCGACAGAACCATGTCACCTTCTGTAGCAGATCCTCTACAGAACCATGTCACCTTCTGTAGCAGATCCTCTAGAGAACCATGTCACCTTCTGTAGCAGATCCTCTACAGAACCATGTCACCTTGTGTAGCAGATCCTCTACAGAACCATGTCACCTTCTGTAGCAGATCCTCTGCAGAACCATCTCTAAACATCTAAACAATTTCTAAACATACCACTTTAATATGTTATTTAGTTTAGGACTCTTGCATGGTGCAAATATGTAATAAAAAAAAAAAATAAAAAAAAAACCCAAAATGTAAAAAACAAAACAAAACAAAAAACACACCCTTTTTTAAGTAAAAAAATAAATAAAAATAATTAAAAAAAAACATAAAAACAAAAGATCTTGGAATCTGGTACAAAAGCATTTTAAACTTTTATTCATGTAGAAAGTTTTTAAACATTGTGAATGAGAAATAGTCTATAGAGCTACAGACGTTTATGTAACTTTACAGTAATGCTTTTAAGTGATTTGGAGGTGATCTTATATTTTTGTAAAAAAAAAAAAAAATAAAGCCTTAAAAAAGCCTTAAACTGATCCCATAAGTGTAGACACAATGCATGAGGACATACATATAGACTCTGATGGAGAAACTCTTTGATCTTTTGATCACAAAATCATTTTTATTAAAATTTTAGTTTCCATATACTCTCTTGTCACTGTCACTGTCACTGAATACGTTTACATGCACATCAAATTCCGTTTTAGGTCTATATTTGGGTTGCAGCCATGTTTCGAATACGATGTTTATATGCGTACAGGCATGGGAATATTCCTGTATACATGGTTGTTGTAAGTATGCCCGAGTTCCATCCATCCATCCATCTTCTACCGCTTACTCCTTTTCAGGGTCACGGGGAACCTAGAGCCTATCCCAGGGAGCATCCGGCACAAGGCAGGGTACACCCTGGACAGGGTGCCAGTCCATCGCAGGAGCATGCCCGAGTTGCCATTCCTAAA
Source organism: Ameiurus melas (assembly GCA_012411365.1). Classification (NCBI taxonomy): domain Eukaryota; kingdom Metazoa; phylum Chordata; class Actinopteri; order Siluriformes; family Ictaluridae; genus Ameiurus; species Ameiurus melas. The sequence goes on along the minus strand of CM022770.1, from coordinate 19,626,775 downwards.
TACCTAGCCTACAGCTAAACTCATTATTTGAATCATAATTTGGGGAATCAGAATATTGCCTTAATCTGAATCGGGCTATTTACACGACTCAATACTAATAAAAATATTGCTAAATTCAGATTAATATCGGAATATTGAAGTGCATGGAACCGTAGCTATTGTCTGATCGATTGAAACTGAAATGCACAGGGAAAAAAAAAATCCTGAGACGTGAGGAACTCATTTTGTATTGTTTAGTGCCCCCTGGAGGAGAGTACTGGAAATTACAGCATAGCATCACAAACATTTACAAGCTATGCTAGTTTCCCTAAACAGCAGTATATTGCTGCGTCCCAATTCTCTTACGTACACTATGCACTAAAACTATGTACTCTTTTTCTTAAGAAAAAGTACATACTTTTGTGTGTGTAGCAAAAGAGTTTGCAAGTACTGGGACACACTAACTAACAAGTCAAGTAACAGAAAAGAATGCTGTTGCCTAAATACGCACACTGTCACCACCAAACAAACTCCTGGTTGCATTTCAGCTTTTCGTCATTCATGATTCCTTACATAATTTGTACTACATAATTGAATTGACCGTTCCCTTGATTCATTTGTATTTATATTTATATTTAGTGTCATAAAATTGTCCTATGGGATACTAATTTCAACACACTACCATTTGGGACACACTAATTCTAATCTCGGATACTATTTAGGATGGAAAGTAGGCGAATTGAGACACAGCGCATATTTCGTTTGGATGCTATATTAGTTTGGAGGCAGATACAGTGATGGGAAATGGCAGAGACCTTTACATTACTTCTCAAATGACAATATTTGATTGTCAACTCAATAAAAATGGTAATTTTCTGTAGTGCACACCATGTTCCGAGGCAGCATGATGACTGGGTAAAGATCTTTTTAATGGGCATGCTGGATTAAAAAAGCAGCTCTTGCATGTAATTGTGTTAGTCTCAGTCATTAACTGTGTTGTGTATCATATAACACAGCCAGATGTATATCAGCTGTTCAACAAAGGTTAAAATTCATTTGAGAAAATCCTTGTTCACATACATTTTAAATTCCACTGAAATACGAATGAATTCTTTTGAGTGAGCAACAATTTAAAAAATGTTGTTATTTGACAGATATAATCTGATGTTCCCTCGATTTACTCGTCTTTCTCGATGTTGCGAAACCTCAGCACAGCATGCTCACTGCTCCATTTAATGCCAGAGTGTTATTATTTAACCTAGTGGTCAAAAATGGGAACTGCAATAAGCGCTAATAGTGAACCAATGGGACAAGAATCACGCTGCCCCATGCTCACTCTGTGAACATTTTCTGTGGAGGAAGATGAAGCGGACAGGACAGCTAATAATAGGGTTGCCAGGGTCTGGTTTTTATTCCAAATTGGGCTGGTTTAAAAACACTCCGTAGCCACCAAGATTTGATATGGCAAATAATCAGAATGTTATCTAATATTGTAATATTTCCACAAAGAACGCCAACATGCAAGTGCATACAGTGTGTCTGTGATGTGCAGAAGCATTATTGTCAGATATATTGCAAAGATTAGAAGATGGAAAGGAGGATTATAGAGCGGATAACATCCGTATATCAGAAATGCGCGCGCACCATGGTGACCCATGCAAAAGCTGAGAAAAAGAAGAAAAATGTGTCTCCCTTTTTCATTTTCCAGTGCCTGAATACTTTAGGCTAAATTGAGGTATGTTGTGGTTTTTAGGATGTAGTTGTGCTGAAACCCGGCAACCATCCGCCGGCTTGCCGTCTTCACATAGTGCATCCTGGTGCCATCTCTTCCTCAGGGATGCGACATACAAGCATCTGGTCATCCACATGACGTAAAACAATATGTGATTCATCAGACCAGGCCACCTTCTTCCATTGCTTCATGGTTCAGTTCTGTTGCTCACATGCCCATTGTAGGCACTTCCGGTGGTGGACAGAGGTCAACACGGGCACTCTGACCGGTCTACAGCTACGCAGCCACATACGCAGCAAGCTGTAATGCATTGTGTGCTCTAACAACTCTCGATCATAACCAGCATTAACGTTTTCAGCAATTTGTGCTACTGTAGCTCTTCTGTGGGATCGGACCAGACGGGCTGGCCTTCACTCCTCAAATGCATGAATGAGCCTTGAGCGCCCATGACCCTGTCACCGGTTGGTCCTTCTTTGGAGCACTTTTGGTAGGTACTAACCACTGCATACCGGGAACACCCCACAAGACCTGCTGTTTTGGAGATGCTCCGACCCAGTCCTCTAGCCATCACCATAAACATCGACTTCGAGAACTGACTGCTCACTTGCTGACGAATATATCCCACCCCTTAACCGGTGCCACTCTAATGAGATACTCAATACTTTTCCCTTCACCTGTCAGTGGTTTTAATCTTATGTATGATCTGTGCATGTTGCCGACTCACTAAACTGCTACTCTAAACAGCCTGCAGCATAAGTCAAATCTGATAGCCTGTCAGATTCATTCTGTTTGAGGCTATGTCGTTATTAATGTTGTCCTGCGCCACAAACCGAAGTCTATGCTCACAAGCAGCTGCTGTATCAGCATGTGTAGTGTGTCATCAAAACATCGTCTCTTCACCCTGGACGAACTCGGCATTACTATTATTATATATACACAAAGGAACACAAACATTGAAAGACCATCACTATTCACTATAGCTATTTTGTTTTTGTTTGTTTCTCGGAGTTGAGTGTTTCTAGTCCGTCATCCTGCGGTGTCTCTTTCTAAACAGCGAGTACGGTAAACAGAAAAGCTAGAAAGTCTTTCTTTCAAAAGCACACTAAACCTACAGCTGGTCCTTTTGTGTCATTTGTGCTTTGATTGCACGGTTTGCTTAGTCTATTGACTTCAAGCTTCTCCAAAGGCATTTTTAAAAATCAGACAGTGAGAAATTAAGCCATATCGTTTGTATTTATTACACTCACAATTGTGTTTCTCATACACACACACACACACACACACACACAGTATCGCTTCTTCAATATAAGGCACTGACATACTGTTTAGCATTCAGCATGTTATTCAAAGGAAATGGAAGACAGTGAACACACACACACACACACATATACACACACACACACACACACACACAGTTGATTGTTTAACTCACAGCTTCGATAAATAATCCAACACACTTCATGTTTCATTCTTAGATAGCACAACGCATAAATGTTAGAACAGAACATCAGTAGAACAGAGCTGGTTTCAAAACACTGACTGGATGTCCGAGAGCTATTTTTATTTCATCAGTGATTCAACACTTAATTATCATTATTATCCGAGAATTATTATCCACTGCTGTATTTTTGAGACTCCTCAAAAATGATCTAAAAATAATAAATCTATACTCAAATATAAAACACACTGGCATAGCATGTGTGTATACTGTATGTCCTGTAAGGCTTGCACGGCCACTAAATGAACACTTCTAATCAGCGCCCCCGACTGGTGCAGGTACAGTCTAGTTTAGCGTTTGTCCTGTTAGTGTTGCTGATAGTGCTAGGGTTAGGGTTAGGGTCAGGACTGACAGGATCACATTTCTATTACAGTGTTGAATTAGCTATAGATAAGATATTTAGGTGAAAGCTGCTTAATGCCACTTCATTCGTTTTCCAGTAAACACTCGAGCCTGGTCTAGAAATGATTTAAAGGGGGTGTTACCGAAATGTTTGCCGAGTCAGAACGTTCAAACGTTAACACGAGACAGCGTTAGGACGGGGTTAATCGTTTTAGGCCGAGTGCACACTACATGACTATCAAGATCTCAGAATCCCTCTTTCTCACAAAAATAAACGAGTGATGTTGGTCACTTTCTATTGGGACAACCTGGACGGGGTGCCGACCAATCACAAGGCACAATCACACACACATTCACACATTAGACATTTTGGAAATGCCAATCAGCCTACATCACATGTCTTTGGACTGGGGGAGGAAACCGGAGAACGAAGAGAAAATCCCTGAAGCACAGGGAGAACATGCAAACTCCATGCACACAGGGTGGAGGCAGAATTCTGGAGGTGCGAGGCAAACATGCCCCCTTGGTATTACACGAATAAAGATTTTTATTATATAGACGTATTATTATTGTGCTTACATTTTGCCCTCTTGCTCCCACAGAAACAGAAGGATGATAAACTGGATTCAGGGATCTGCTGCGCATTCCAGCGGATTAATGTGATTTAGTCTCGGGCTCTCATTGGCTGTTTCGGTACTTTTTTTTTTTTTTAACCTTAACAGTTCTACAAAGTGCCTACCACTGTGTCTCATTCACCCATTCACACACACCAATGGTAGCAGAGCTGCCATGCAAGGCGCTAGCTTGCCACCGGGAGCAACTCGGGGTTCAGTGTCTTGCCCAAGGACACTTCAGTATGTGGAGTCACATGGGCCGGGAATCGAACCGCCAACCCTACGATTAGTGGACAACCCGCTCTACAACCTGAGCCAAAATTAGTTGTCAACTGGGAAATCGGTTAAAACTGTATAGTGTGCACTAGGCTTTGGACCCGATTTATAATTCTGCGTCTTCGTATCTGCGAGCGTTTTCCGTCATCGTGAGCACACGTTCGGACTAGCGTCCATCAACGTAATGTAAATGTATCCACTAGGGAGCGGTGTTACATGTAAAAGAAAAAAAAGGACAATTGGGAGAAAAAGAAAAGAACTGAAAAGTATAAAGATTTGTTTGCACTGTATTTTAGGATAATTATGTATAAAGAAAAGACGAACGACTAGGATTCCTCAATTTAAGCGATTTTTTTTTTCTCAAAAAAGATAACAGATTGCCCAATTATTTTATCTTCACCTACATGCACTCGAGACAAAAAAGGGTTACTCGCTGGCAGAATCAAAATGCATCAAAACTTCACAGCAGACAATTATTATTCATTTTCAGTATGAACTGCTCCTGGTCTGTGAGTTGGCTGTTGTTAAAAAAAAATAAAAAATCAATATCTATTATGTTTCTTTAAAAAAAACCAATAGGAGTATTAAACTGACTTGTTTATATTTCAGAGAATGTGAGTTTGTTATCAAATATTGCTGTTTTTTTTTATGGGATTTATCGGCAAATAATAACGGCACAATTAAAAAATAAATCCCTGAGATTAAAAATAGCCACTTCAAGAAATCTGAAAAAAAAAAGTGTAAATCATGTCAAAGGTCATTGTTAATTTCTAATAAACACAATGGATAAGAGAGAGAGAGAGAGAAGAGAGAAAGTGTGTGTGTGTGTGTGTGTGTGTGTGTGAGTTGTGTTGTGCTCTGTGGTGAGCATCTGTTGCACTCTCTGCAGGCCGTACTCAGTATCAGAACATCTTCAAAGTGAGTAGTGTTAAAGGTCAGGGGTCACTGGGTGAAGCTCTTTTTGATGGAGACGTTTGGGAAAAGCGCGCTGAGCTCCTGTACGGTCCGCATGTCAATCTGTGAGCAGAAGGAAACGTCAAGTAGACGTAGGCGGGAACACGACTGGAGCAGCCTGCGTAGAGCAGCCGGACTCACCAACCGTGTACCTGCATGTGTGCACACACACACACACACACACACACACACACACACACACACACATACACACACAATGACTACACATTACAAACACCTCAGAATCCTTACATGTAACATGTTCTACTCAATGTAGGCAATCCCATAATTCTGTGCGTTTGCAACAGGGTGAAAAATGATCTGGAAAGTGTGTGTTGTGTGTGTGTGTGTGTGTGTTTTTTAGTGCCTCTCCTCACCCAGTATATCGAGGTGCTCCAGTGCAGGACAGTGTGTTGCGATGTGTTCCAGGTCCGCGTCACAGATATTGCGGTTAGCGGTGAGGTAGAGTCTGCGCAGGCGGCTCAGTCTGCGTGCCGCATGTCTGAACGAGGCAGATCCACCATGGAGGGCGGAGCCGCTGTGAAGGGCGGAGCTCCATCCCAGGTCGAGTTCCTCCAAAGCACCACAGCCCGACACTAACTCGGCGAGGCCGCGCTCGCTCAGACTCCTGCAGCGCCACAAATCCAGAGACACGAGGGAACGACAACGGGTGCTCAACACACTCACCACCACATCGTAGTCCTCAATCTGGAGACAGACAAAGAAGGACAGAACAGCGCCTCTTCAGACCACTCACCATAACACAAACACAAATAGAACAGACTATTTGAAAACGGTTTCAGTTGGGAGTGATCTTGTATACTGTTCATTGAAACAAAAATTGAAGATTTGCGGGGAAAAAATCTTTTTACCATCTGGTACACTGTGCCCATAAAAGCCTCAGATTCGTATTCTTGGCTGACATCATTATATACAGTGCCTTGCAAAAGTATTCGGCCCCCTTGAACTTTTCAAACTTTTGCCACATTTCAGGCTTCAAACATAAAGATATAAAATTTAAATTTTTTGTGAAGAATCACCAACAAGTGGGACACAATTGTGAAGTTGAACGAAATCTATTGGATATTTTAAACTTTTTTAGCAAATAAAAAACTGAAAAGTGGTGCGTGCAAAATTATTCGGCTCCTTTACTTTCAGTGCAGCAAAGTCACTCCACTCCCACCTCAGCTGTAGTTCTCTGCAGTTCATCCAGAGTGATCAGGGGCCTCTTGGCTGCATCTCTGATCAGTCTTCTCCTCAAAATGATCGCTTGAACAGTGCTCCTTGGGATGTTTAAAGCTTGGGAAATCTTTTTGTCTTTTTGTATCCAAATCCGGCTTTAAACTTCTCCACAACAGTATTACGGACCTGCCTGGTGTGTTCCTTGGTCTTCATGATGCTCTCTGCGCTTTCAACAGAACCCTGAGACTATCACAGAGCAGGTGCATTTATACAGAGACTTGATTACACACAGGTGGATTCTATTTATCACCATCAGTCATTTAGGACAACATTGGATCATTCAGAGATCCTCGCTGAACTTCTGGAGTGAGTTTGCTGCACTGAAAGTAAAGGAGCCGAATAATTTTGCACGCACCACTTTTCAGTTTTTTGTTTGCTAAAAAAGTTTAAAATATCCAATAGATTTCGTTCCACTTCATAATTGTGTCCCACTTGTTGGTGATTCTTCACAAAAAATTTAAATTTTATATCTTTATGTTTGAAGCCTGAAATGTGGCAAAAAGGTTGAAAAGTCTGGCAAGAATACTTTTGCAAGGCACTGTATATATATATATATATATATATAAAAAATAAAATCACTTTTTGGATTTGATGTGAACATTTATATCTCTTGACCTGTATCTAGATGATTGTATGCACTGTGCCGCTGCCACTTGATATATGTATATTTCCCTCATTTCAGGCATTTTTTTAAATGCAACACGACTTTACTGCTGGAAAACTGAAAGCAAATGTATGTATGTATGTATGTATCTATCTAGCTATCTATCTATCTATCTATCTCTCTCCCTCATATATATATATATATATATATATATATATATATATATATATATATATATACACATATTATATTATATACTATACAATATAATATATATATATATATATATATATATATATATATATATATATATATATATATATAGTGATACATATCATGCATTGAAGAAATGTCCTTGATAATCAGGAAATAATATGTTTGTCATATCATCCACCACTAAAATGGACCCTTAGAGCACAAATAGACTTTATACACTGAACACAAAGACGAAGATGTTCTTGCTGAGAAAAAAAAAAAAGGACAGTATCTAGGTAAAAAATGCAGACTTCTAGGACAGGAAGAAAAAAAGGCTTTTTGTTCAAACAGGACTCGTTGGCCCCCCCAGAAATAAAATAAAATAGGTACATTAGACAATTTGGAGAATTCTGAGGTACAAACAGTGACTTTTCGCAAACACTTCAGCTAGGAAAAGGACGCTTCGTACTAATGATGGCACAGCATATGATTTATATGATTTTATGTTAAATTCATTCGAAAAAAAAAAATGTTACAGTGTGTGAACATCGGTCTGTTGCAGAATATTCGAAAGAGGAAGGACGAAATGATTTCAACAAAAGACGACAAATAGCCAAAAGAACTCACCATCACGCAGCTGCCTAAGTTGAGATGTCGCAGTTCAGTACAGAAAGTCAGGATGCTCAATATGGCAGTTTGCTACACACACACACACACACACACACACACACACACACACACACACACACACACACACACCACACACACACAAGAGAAAGCATTAGAATGGACCACAATTATGCAGCCTGTTTCACTACCAACAGCTGAGTAGAAGCTCATTGTTTCCTATTTCTATACAAGTTGGCATTTAGAATATAGGCCTTTGCATCTTACTTATACAGCTGAGGTCATAAGTTTATATACCCCTTGCAGAATCTTCAAAATGAAGAAGAAGAAGAAATTTTTTTATTGAGTCCTGCCCTGACTAAGCTATTTCACATAACAGATGTTTACATATCATCCACAAGACACAATAATAACAACTGGATTTACATACACAAACCGGTTCAAAAGTTTACACACGCTGGATTCTTAATACTGTGTGTCGTTACCTGGATGATCAACGACTGTTATTATATATTGTGAGAGTTGTTCACGAGTCCCTTGTTTGTCCTGAGCAGTTAAACTGCCCTCAGAAAAATCCTGCAGGCCCTGCAGATTATTTACTTTTCCAGCATCTTCTGCATATTTGAATCCTTTCCAACATCTTTTCACACCGAGGACAACTGAGGGACTCGTACACGACTATTACAAAAGGTCTAAACATTCACTGATGCTCAAGAAGGCAGCACAATACATTAAGAGATGGGGGGTGTAAACTTTTAAAAGTGAACATTTTAAATGTAAACTTTTTCAATGTCAGCATGTCCAGAAATAGTTTATTCCTCATCAATTTGACAAGTGCAATATTTAAATGTATTACTGCACGACACGTCATTATTATTGTTCATTCATTTAACGTTTTAGAACTGCTGTAGCAGAAAACATACTCGAAAATACTTAAAGTTCTGACACTGGAGACTCCATCAGTGTTAAATATGTTAAACATCTCCTTACAGAAAGCTTCAGTGCATCGACGACAATATATTTATTCTTTGTTAATACCTTGTTCGAACGAGCACATTAATATTAATAATACCATCAGAGCCCCTGTTTATAGAAAAACATCAACACATCCTGACCAGACTGCTAATGAAATATCCAGATAAATCAAATCAATTTAATATCACATTCGTGACTAATCAGGGTGAACTAAGTAGAATGTCGGGTTATTAATGTCGGTGTTTACTGATACTGATGAAATGAAAGTTAGGGCACCCCGACCGTATTTCTCCACCCAGAACCAAGGAGGCATGACAGAACAAACACTTCATATGAAATAATTAAAGAAAACAGATCCGTCAACCACAAAAGACTGAGAAACCCTCGTTGTGAGGAATAGAGATGTCAAAATAAAACTATTACATGACTTCATGGTCTGGAACGTATTGCTAAAACCGGGATTAAAAACACAGGGGTTTAAAATTTCAGGAAAAAAAAAAAAAACACACACACGCATCTTAATTTTCACACAGACTAGCCGAGTTAAAAAAAACTCTGTTAAAGCAGAGAACAGAGCTATTGTTCTGAGCTCGGGTTAAAACACGTCTCGGTGAAGCGCTTGTGTGTGTGTGTGTGTGTGTGTGTGTGGTGATGTTTCTTTGACTGTACATCTCTTGTTCTGCTGATGATGAAGAAACATCAGCGACAGTATAACAAGATTTGAGAGTGGAATAGATATAGCGTGTGTGTGTGTGTGTGTGTGTGTGTGCATAAGTAAACAACGCCCAAAACACTATGCGAAAAGGTAGTCAGATCAGTTGTTTACTACAAAAGGCAGGCATTAAGAGACCATAACAGCCCTGTATGTCCTCTGTGCAAGATAACCCCAAGCGGGTACAGTGTTTATAGTTATTGTAGCAATAATTGAGGATATAAAAAGTCTACACCCCATAAAGTCTACAATTTTAACCGATTAATTAAAGTAAAAAAAACAATAAAAATCGTTTTAGCGGATAAAAAAAAAGAAATAAAAAGAAATGTACAATAACCTGGTTTTATAAGCGTGTACCAGCATAAACTAATACTTAGTTGCAGCACCTTTAGATTTGATCGAAGTGTTCAATCTTTTTGGATAAGAGTCTATCAGTTTGGCACATCTTGAATTAAGCTTTCGAACTTAATGTAAAATTGATTGGGCATCTCCTGTGCACAACATTCTTCAGGTCACCCCACAGATCTTTGATTGGATTTAGGTGTGGACACTGGCTGGGCCATTCCAAAACCTTGAACTTGTTTTGATGAAGCCCTTCCTTTATTGAGCTGGAGGTTTGCTTCGGGTCGTTGTCATGCTAAAAGGTGAAATTCCTATTCATCTTAATAAATGTTTTAGCAGAAAGTTTTGTGTCAAAATTGACTGGAATTTGGAGCTATTCATTATTCCCTGCGTGCTGATTAACATCCCAGTTCCAGCTGAAGACAATGATGCTGCCACCACCGTGCTTCCCCGTGTTCTTTTGGTGATGTGCTGTGTTTGTTTGTTTTTTTATGCCAAACATATCTTTTGGTATTATGATTAAAAAGTTCAACGTTGGTCTCATCACATCATTAGACATTATTCCACATGGCTTTAGGAGATTGAATGTATTTATTTATTGATTGATATTAAAAAAGGCTTCCGTCTTGCCACCCTTCTGTACAGCTCAGAGATATGAAGAATTCTGGAGATCACTGGCAGCCTCCCTGACCTGTTTTCTCCTGATCTTCTCATCAATTTTAGAGGAACGCCCTGTTCTTAGTAGTGTTTAAGACAAATTTAAAGAAACGTGTTGCATTTGGAGACAGAAATCCCATAATTCTGTTCAGACTGAACATGAGCGTGAGATAAACCTAGAGGCTTGAGTTGTATATGTTTGTGTCCATAGCTTCACTGTCGCTAACGTAACGGCACCAGGGTCGCTCACCTCAATCTTGGTGCGGTACAGGACGAGTCGGCGCAGGCGTGCGAGTTTAGCAATGTGGTTAAACGCCTGAGGTTCAAGACGGTCGCACGACGCAAGATCGAGCTCCTGAAGGCTCACGCACATCTGCGCGATCACCTCCAAACACACTTCGTTCAGGAAGTGACAACATGACAGCTCCAAAGACACCAAGCTCGCTCCGCATGCCTTGATGAAACTGAGCGAGAGAGAGAGAGCGAGAAGTGGAAAGACACTATGAAAAGTGATTATTATCATGATGTACTATCGGCACATGGCTGCTATCGTGTGTTCTTGTATCCTCATGGGCCACATCCTAAACCATCTCACCTGCAGAATCCGCTTGCCGTGACGGCTCCTCTGTTTCCGGTCCAGGACATGTTGAGACGCTGCAGGAGTGCGCAGCGGGATTGTAAGTGCACCAGAGACAGATCGTTCAAGCTGAACCAATACGGCTGCAGGCTGAGCTGAATGTACTGTAGCGGGTCGTAACAGTGGCGCTGTAGGAGCTTACAGCTCTGAGCCAGACGACACAGATCTGGCACGGCCAAGTGGCTCACAATCAGCTGGATCAGCTGGGGAAACACACAGCAGATTCATTATTATGGCAGCACAGGTATAATTTGTGGGTCAAATTTATCTAGGGCACAAGCCAATTTTTTTGTACCGATCAAAAATGTATTTCTGAGCTGACGCAGGTGGAGCGGCGCCAAATGTGGAGAGACGTTTGAAATCTGCCGGTGCAGTGGAATTTTCTAACCTATTTTGGTCATGTTTTACCACCTCAAGCGCAGAGTTATACGTTCCTACAACCCGCTTTTGTGATTGATCACAATTCATGTCACACCACAATAACAATTCAATATTTTCTCAGTAACAAATAACGTGACTTTTAGTTGCATACATTTGAGGACATACGTTTACATACGCCCTGCAGTATTAATAATTTAAAGACGGATCATAAACATTGCATTTAGTTTTTTATTGAATACGTTATTTCACATAACAGATGTTTAAATATAGTCCACAAAACACAATAATAACTAAATTTACACACGCTTGATTATTAATACCGTGTGTTGTTACCTGGATGATCAACGACTGTGTTTATGTTTTGTGAGAGTTCTTCACGAGTCCCTTGTTTGTCCTGAGCAGTTAAACGGCCCACTGTTCTTCAGAAAAATCCTCCAGGTCCTGCACATTATTTGCTTTTCGAGCATCTTCTGCATATTTGACTCCTTTCCAACAGCGGCTATATGATGTTCAGATCCATCTTTCCACAATGAGGACAACTGACGGACTCGTACACGATTATTACAAAAGGTGCAAACATTCACTGATACATTAAGAGCCAGGGGGTGTAAACTTTTGAACGGGATAATCGGTGTAAATTCTTATCCTTTTGTTTAACGATCTTTACTTTTCCTTCAGTAGACAAATGAATAACAGTTTACACGTCTCATCCTGTGATATAAGACTGTTGTATAATATGATGTGGCTTCAATCATGTGCTGTAAGAATTTGTTCATATTAAACCTGAAACGAAACGTAGCAGACACGGCTAAATATCCCTGAAATACATGTTTCTGTCTGTGGTGTTAAAAACGTACAGGGAAGAATAAATAGCGATGCCGCAAGTGTGTGTTCTGGGATTAAAACAGTGGTTTAATATTACTGATGAATAAGAAACCCTGGGAAACAATACACTGAAGAATCCTGTAGCTAATCTCGAAACAAGCAGGAGCGTGTCAAACACAGCGTCAGCTGGCACGTAATGGCCGTATAGCATTACAGACTTAATAAAGCGCTAGCGGTTTGGCTATAAGATCTGAGCCGGGCTAGCAGAACACATCATGCTGCCATTTCTAGTGACGTCTTAATTATCCAAAAATGATGATAACCAAGCTATAATAAGGAGTCGAGTCGAGACATGAAGCGTGCTGTGTTGAAAGTATCCAACAAAGAAGCACAACCATTTTGGATCTCGTTCCTAAAGCAGTGATGTGTTAAAAATGAACTGAACTGACCTCTCACTTCTGTGTGGCGATAAAGGGCCTAAGTTAAAGCCGAATGTTAACGTAATAGAGCTGAAAGGTGATCACTGACTTTTCCATGTTTCTCTTCTGTTTATTACATTAGTAAGCTTTTTTAGAAAATGGATGATTGCTTATTTAAAAAATAAGGCTAAAATGTTTAACCATCGCTTGACAAGAATGCAGGGTTTTCATTATGGCTAATATCACAGTATTGTTGAATTCTCGATTCCGAATGGTCCGAAAGAATTGATTCATTTTATATAGCAGCAATTCCATACGGAAGCCTTTTTCCGCCACGGAGAAAAAAAATTAAAAGGTAATTGCAACTTTATATCTCGCAATTCTGACTTTGTTTCTCGCAATTTTGACATCTCACAATTCTGACTTTTTTCTCACAATTTTAACATCCCATTTTTAACGTCTCACAATTCTGGCTTTTTTCTCACAATTTTGAGATAGTATTTCACAATTCTAACTTTTTTCTCACAATTTTAACATCCCATTTTTTAACATCTCACAATTCTGGCTTTTTTCTCACAATTTTAACATCCCATTTTTAACGTCTCACAATTTTGGCTTTTTTCTCACAATTTTGAGATAGTATTTCACAATTCTGACTTTTTTCTCACAATTTTAACATCCCATTTTTAACGTCTCACAATTTTGGCTTTTCTCACAATTTTGAGATAGTATTTCACAATTCTAACTTTTTTCTCATAATTTTAACATCCCATTTTTAACATCTCACAATTCTGACTTTTTTCTCACAATTTTGACATCTCACAATTCTGACTTTTTTCTCACAATTTAAAATCCCATTTTTAACGTCTCACAATTCTGACTTTTCCACACGATTTTCAGTTAACATTTCACAATTCTGACATTGTTTACTCCAAATTTGAATATCTCACAATTCTGACTTTTTGTTCTCGCAATTTAGACTTCCACTTGAAATGTGACTAACTTCAGGTGACGAGCGCATGCCTGGATTTCCTTGTCTTGACTACCTGATGAGTGTTGTTCTTATTTAGCCTATTTATAGAGAATTGTTGATACGTTCATTCATTCGGTCCATTCTCTAAATGTCAAGTGGACGTCTAAATTGTGAGGAAAAGTCTTGTAAAAGGATTGTAACATGTAAACTCATAACTGCGAGAAATAAAGTAAAAATTGTACGATATGAACTCGCAAAGTTGAGGAAAAAAAGTCAGAATTGCGAGATATAAAGCCACAGTTGTGTCAAAGTTTTCCACCAAAGGAAAGTCTTCAGGACAGAGAACGGAATACAAAAAAATGCTTTACCTGGGATCCCTACACAAGCTACAATAATAAAAAAAAAAGCTTACATCATGCCTATAATAAACACTGAATTAAGCATATGCTTATTAATATTCAATAAATATCAGCATTTCATTTTCTTTCAGGCTGTTGATTAATATTAATGCTGCAACTGGACTAAGACTTTTATTTAGGCAGAAGAAATGAATGAACAATAGCATGTGTAGAGGAGGACTAAAAAGTTAACTTCATTAATAATAAATTTAGCGAGTTTGTGATCTTCGAAGCATTCAATTATGAGTCAGCAAAAACACAAAACCTTTCTTTTCATATCGAGACAATTCCTATAATTCCAGTGGTAGTCTATCAGTTTGTACTAGAATGTCACGATAATATCATTCGCTATGATGCAGTGTCAGTTATCGTTACCTCATAGGGTAGTTTGTCGAAGTAGCCGTTGCTCATGTTGACATCATTGCTAAGCATGTCACTGTCCTTGTTGGGTGTGGTGTTGGCAATAATGAGAGGCGAGGTGATGCTGCTGACGTGGTTGCGCACACCGCGCAGCACAATGGCGTCCAGCTCGGTGTAATAATCAAGTAGAGAGCTGTTTACTTCCAAACGCAGTAAATTAGTGGCGAAGCTAACCCGACGGATGGGGGGGCAAAACTGACGCGCCTGAGGACTGGCGACTTTGGTGGGCTCCCCCGCCCACAGCACCTCCCACCTGCACACATAAACAAGACGACAGCATCTAAACACTGCCGTTCACACAAAGTCACGGAAAGACTGGTAAACACACTTCACCGACTTCATTCCCATCACCGGTATCGGCTATGTATGATACGGCATAGTGAACAGTTTGTCAAAATGTTAACAGGATACCATATTTGGTGTATAACTTGGACACACTAGAAACTACAGTAATATGTTGGAACATTGTTACTGTGATTGGAAACACCCCACATTGGCCGCTAAAAGCTTCACCAGCGCTACCATTTTTCAGCAAATAGCGCAGTATGGACAGATATAAGGTCCATCATAGGCAGAGACATCATCAGGACAACTGTGAAGATTGTGTTTGATGAATCAATTTCTAATTCAGGACATCGAGTCCTAAGGAAAGTGGAAAAGTGCTATATTTATCACAGATAGCTTTTCATTTTTATATATTACTTAGTACTCTAGAGCAATGGTTCTCAAACTGTGAACTGGGTGGGGTCTGGAGAGCCACCTGGAGTAGAGGTGTGCATCAGGACTGGGAGGCATTTACTGATTAAATTTATTCATCATTGATTTAGTCAGTGGTCATTGTGGTTAAAATTACTTATTTGTTTATATTTTATACTAACAGAACCAACTAAATTCATCATAAAATATCATAGGAGGTGCAAAAAATGGATGAGATTGGTCCAGGAGGGTCTGCAGAGGCGAGCGTGATTGGTCGAAATTTTATCAGAACAAAATAGGCATTGAATAAATTTTATTTTGGAAAAAGCAAGTCCTGGACCTGTGTGGAGCAACGGAAAAACATTCACCCTATTGATGCCATAGCCATCTATTGCTGTGCTCTCTGGTTGGGAAGTGTGTCGTTACTGTATGCCTCCTGTCAATCAGAGTGACTAGCCAACCATGGGTGTGTTTGAGCTCATGTATCCAGAACAGGGCAGTGGTGCTTTCCTCAGAGCGTCCAGAAGTTCTCAAAGATGCGCTGGTCGACTGTTGGTAATTGGCGTGTAACAGGGCAGAGTTACTATGTGGGTGGGAAGTGGTGAGGCCAAATTGGCGAGAAAATGGGGGGGAAACATTCCTGCGCATATCTGTACTCACGGTTCCTTGAAGAGAACCCAAAAAAGGGTCCATAGACCCAAAGGGTGCGTGATGGTTTTTTAATTTAGTCACATTGCTGGAAATCACAACGGACCATTACCAAAGTTATTTTATTTATTGAGTATTTATATTTATTAACCTGCTTAAATTGGTTTCATCCAAACCTCAACAGCTCCCAGAACAATTCAGTCTATAAATAATGTCACCTTGGATCTAACGTGTTCTGTTAGTGTAAAGGTCAGGAATAAAAAGCTCTAAAAAAAAAAAAAAAAAAAAGAGCAATAATATTACTGTACATAATTTCGTATTATTATTGTAATTGAGTCTAATATGTGATTATGCTAATAAGAAATCTGTGCTGAGAGCGGACTGTGAAATGTATTTTCCAGTTAAATGAGTCCCTCTAAGCTTTACAAGCTCCTACACCAAGGGTTCGTCCTCTTAGCACCACTGATGTGTGTAAAGCTGCTTTGAGACAGTACTGCATAATAAAAAAGCCCTGTCAAATATTATGTTATTATTGTTTATGTGTTCTCTTTCATTCACCTGATATCAGTAGGGTGGTTTTCAGCATAGGGATTAAATGAGCAGGCGAGGATTTGGGCGATGGCCCCGGGGTGGTACGTCTCCAGAATGGTGATGGCGGTGGGGAAAACCTGCTCCTCAAATGCCACCTCGAGGAAATCTCGGCTGTGGAAGGAGTGCGGCGTGCGGCTGAAACTTTGCTTTGCGTGCTCGTCCTCCCACCAGCGTCCGTACGTGCGGAACACGGCTGTGTGCGTGAAGTCCCCTGAGCTCGGGAACACGCTGGGGGCTCCGGCTGCGTTCCACATCGTGTACGACATGCTCCCTTCACTGCCGTAATGCGAGCTGAAGTCCAGCACTTCCTTTGCGTACTGATCCAACTCTGCCTCCGTCTTCGTGACGATGGGAAGAGCTGTGCAGTGAAACGCAGCATCGTTGAGCGAGCCGCTCCTGCACCGACGCCAATGCACAAACACGAAGGAAGACACGCCCAGAAGAGTGAGCATAGGGAAGATAGGGAGCACAGGCAACAGGGACTACTTGGAGGATTTATACATTATATAAATAACTAAGCTGTTTAGCTACACTAAACTGCTTTCTAGGGAACGCTGGCACGTAGATGAGCTTGCTCTTAAAAAGTATACTATTTATAACATAGTTATAACATATCAATCTATTATAACATATCTATAATTATATCATAAGCTAAGCTACATGCTGAGAAGCGTAAAATAGGCAGGATGGGGAACACATAGGGGACACAGAGGGGACACGGGGTGGTGGTGGTGGTGGTGGTGGTAAGGCGTCTACATTCCTACATTCCGAGCTGCATGCATGACCTGCGAGACAAACACACACATACACAACCACACAACACACACACAAACACACAGTGAGAGAGTTAGAACCGCAACACTACAGCACACCAAGCCTTTCCTTATAGCAGCGGACTTTTTACAACTTGTCAAGTCCTCATCAGAGCTTCATGTATCCACTTGGAATTGACATTTAAAAAAAAAATTATTTCCTTGTGTCTGTAAATGTGTATGTATGCATTTGTAACTATCTTTAAATAGCTTTACAAAGACCACAAACAGGATAAGGCAACAAGCATGGTTCACTACAACACAGACATTTTCACTCTTTTACAGGCAACTTCAGAATTATTGGCACCCTTCGAGTACACAAAAAAAAATGATGGCATAAAATGAACATTATATACATTACATTATATACTACATGTCCTCAACTAGAGAAACTTACTACTTAATAGCCACAAGAGGTCGAACGATTTTACCGACACGATAGCGGTGTCAGGCGGTACCTACCTGCTGATAAACGATTACTTAAGTGATAGTTTTTAAAATTGATACTGAACGTAACAATCAAAGTAAAATACTGCTAAAATAAACAGTACTAACTGTACCATGAAAATGTACTGTACAATTTTAAAATAAATAACACATATAAATATTAATATATATGAACTATACATAAATATTAAATAATACACAACAAACTGAACCAAAACGTAACACCCCAAATAAGAAATAAAAAGAGAAACATCCAAAGTGAATCAAAAAATACTGCAAATAATACAACAAAATTTGTCAGTTTCACCTCTAGAGGCCGCTCTTGTGCGGTATAATAATGACAGCAGACAATTCCACATTCCACAATGATTCCACAATGGACGCAACCAGGAAGAACTATTGGTTGTTTTTTTTGCCAATAACCGACATTCCAGCAATTGGTTATTAGTGCCGATTGATCGGCAAAACCGATCAATCAGTTGACCTCTAATAGTCACACCCTCTTTATAAAACTATCTCCAGAACCCAAATGAAATTGCAAACAAGTAAAATCCCTTTACCTTTCAACACAAAAGAAACCGATGCTTGTTGATCTGATAACTCGCTGTAAAATATGGTGGAAGCACAATACCTGGTTGCCTCTGCCAGGAGGTCAAGACCTAGAATTAGATGATTCTTTTAATAATATAATGACCCAAATGTTTGCTGAAACACAAAATCAGTTTCGCAGTGGTAACATCGTTTAAGCCGTATTAAAGACGTGGTCTGGACTAAAGAGCCACAAACCTAAGAATCTAGTTAATAGGGCTTGAAGAACGAGTGTTCAAAGAGTAATCCTCTACAAATATTTCCAACCTTTACAGAAAAACATTACAGGAAAAGGCTCAGTGCTTCTCTGTTATTCTGTCAGAGTTGTACAGAAAATATTTACAATAATTAAGAACATTTAGATCCTCCATATGTTTAAGCTTTAAGAAGGGTGCCAATATTTTGAGTTGACTGTAACCACATTTAGCTTGGATAAGGTTAGACAGTCCAGCAAGCAATTCAATAAGGATCGAAACGCAACAGGACATGCTGTTATAGGAAAATAATCAATGACAGGGTTGCGCATGTGGCCTGAAGCAAAATGAAATTATTAGCACCCTGAAGTTGATTAATATCCATTAACAGCATATCCTGGAGTGTTTTATTCCTCTTAAATAACAGAAACTCGCCAACAATCTTATCTTGTAATAGTTAAAGAACAACATGCCATATGTTAATCTCTTTACAGTTTGTGGAACGTCCACGAGAGTTGTTATTTCTTGTTATCAGTTATGTTGTAGCAGTATAGTATAGACAGTAGCTGCCTCTCTGTCTTGCAGTTAAAAAAAATTAAGCTCATAATGTTACCAAGAAACCAGATATCTTAAAGTTCTCCATCCAGAAATCTTATTGACTGTTACAAAGCTTTGAGACTGGAGACTCCATCAAGCAAGTGCACTATTTTCGCCAAACAACACAGTCTGGAGCGTGTTATTGCGCTTATACTACAGCGAATTGCCACCAATTACAATGTTTAAATTATTAATGAATAGCACGTCATACATTTTAATGGTTTATAGTCTATAGACCCATCCATGTACATTAATATTGTGCATCTTGTCTAAGAGACAAATTAGTTACTGTATTCATCTACGTCATTCAATCACCACGTCACCAACATCAATGAATATACGTTTTACATTATTAAATAACGCTTTAAAAAAAAAATCTGTTTATTATTAGTCTTGGCTTATGTGGACCATGCGGTGTACGAATCCCAGGGTATGAGCTGTTACTGTAGAAACGATAATAGAACATATTAGAACAAGTGCATTAATATTAACCTAGCATTCACGTTACAGCCAGGACTACTTTCCGAGACGTGCTGTTACACGAAAATAACGCACACCTTCTGAACAATCAGATTCCAGTATTCAACTGTGCTGTGGTATGAGTCTTTTTTTTTTAAATGTTTATTACTAGCCTCAGATAGGCCCATTATGATAATTACGTTAATGACTTATCGTACGATATATATGAACACCGACATTTTAGCCGTTCATACTGCTTCTGTCCTCTCATCTGCTCTAGAGCTGTCAAATTCAAATACGAACTTCTGTTTTATTAAAACATACTGTTTAAAAGATGACACGCAAGATATTATCAACACACGAACAATGTTTTTTGGAGATGAAAAAATTGGAAAGAATAGTTCTAGTGTTTGAAATAATCCAGTCATAGTCAATAGTGTCAGGGAATAGTGAATGTACAGCAGTAAACTGAAGTGCTTTAGTCCTATACGCATCCTATAAACCTGTGAGATTAATCAGGCATATACACAACATAAACCTAATATTACAACTCGCTTCTGCGCAAAAAATGACACGCACTTGAACTTAGGTAAGGCGCTACGTAGACCGGATAAGTCACGTTGTGAATACGATCTTTCCGTAACAACGCACTAAAAGACGGACGATGAATAACTAAAGCATAAAGAATTCACAATATTGTATTTCAGCATTTTTCAACTTTGACATTCCAGTTCCAACATCTGAACATTCTTAAAAAAAACAAAACTAATTTCTCTTTGAAAGGGTTTACATGCATTATTATCCATCCATCCATCTTCTACCGCTTACTCCTTTTCAGGGTCACGGGGAACCTGGAGCCCATCCCAGGGAGCATCGTACACCCTGGACAGGGTGCCAATCCATCACAGGGCACTAGTCCATCACAGGGCACAATCACATACACACTCACACACCCATTCATACACTATGGACACTTTAGACACGTCAATCAGCCTACCATGCGTGTCTTTGGACTGGGGTAGGAAACCGGAGTACCCGGAGGAACCCCCCGCAGCACTCTCCGCACACACAGGGCCCCGGCGGGACTCGCACCCCGGACCCTGGAGGTGTGAGGCAAATGGGCTAATCACTAAACCACCGTGTGCTCCTACATGCATTATGCAATTGTGTTATCATTATATCCATGGCATTAAATGGTCTCAAAATTACAGTAATATTGCTTATCGCAATTATTTCTGGGACAAAATATCGTCCAATAAAAGTAG
>CM022770.1:19548176-19600676 GCA_012411365.1 Ameiurus melas | reverse complement strand
TACTAAACCTAGAAAACGGGGTTTTTAAATGAATGTATTGAGTGAATGAAATAATTACTTACTCATTATATCTAAAAAAAAAAAAACAAACAAAAAAAAAAACACTCACTGGTCCCGCGACCCTGAAAAGGAGTAAGCGGTTGAAGATGGATGGACAAAAAGAGTCCTTGAACGAATCACTGAACGCATCTGACCGAATCTTTTCGGTGAACAGAATCAAAAGATTCGAGTCCCTGGGATTTATCAGTAATTACCATCACTAATTACTAGACTAGTTTGATCTGACAGGAAGTGTAAATCAAATAATCTTTGCAACTGTGGAGAGCTGAAAAGCATCTCAAAACACACAATATGTCGAACCTTGAAACGGATGGGCTACGACAGCAGAAGACCACATCAAGTTACACAGTTTTACAGAAACTGGACAGTTAAAGACCGGGAAAAACATAGAGAGAGATGTTGATGATGATGATGTATGCTGTGCAGGACCTCAGAAATTATCTGAATTGCATCTTAATGAAGAGCCAATCATCTACTTGTTGCTTTTGAAGCCTTACTATATATTTCTTCTTATATCTTACTATATTTATGTTAAATTTACTCATATTCATTTTACTTTATTTTCATATTGGAATATATTCCTGCTAAGTCTACAAGTGTACACTTGGTGTTTATAACAATTAACATGAAGGTTTTTTTTGGTTTGTTTATTTGTTTGTTTTAGTCCACACAGGAAGCGTCAGACTTCAGCGCTCACATTAAACCACATTTCCAGCTCTGAAGGCAGTTTGTCGCTCAGCCTCGACGTCAGCCTCGAGGGAATCGTCTCTCTCACCGCCGTTTAAAATCATGATTACTAATAAACCAATAGCATTTTCTTCAGAGGTAATGGACCAGCAGTTTAGAAAATTCACATTCCCGCTAAACGACTGCTGAGTCTCATCAAAACAGCACAAAACGTTCAGTGATTAAGAGCGCGATGAGGCATGCAAATGCTAGCACGGCTTAGCTGCTAGCGTGTCTGCTAGGACTTCATCCAGGCAATAAGACGCAATTAAGCAGATTAATGAACGTCATATACTCTCTGGGGCTTTTGTATTGAGAGGTTAGCATTAGTACGAAAACTACAGAGTTCTCAAATGGGTTAGGGAAGAGGAAAATACATTTGAAGTGGATATGTTCAAAAAACAAAAACAAAAGTCTTACGCAAATACTTTTTTCCCCTCTCTGTAGATCCTCTAACAATAGTGCTGCGATTAAAGAAAATTACTACATCCTTCTTACGTCATCAGCACAATCCAGGCTCACATAAACAGAAAATGGGCTTGCATAAGCAGAAACATTTTTAAGGTAGCTTGAAGTAATAAAAATAGTTTTTCCTTCTATTAGCATCAATGCTAAAAACAAACAAACAAACAAACAATAGAAACCATCATAGAAATTAACATGGTTTCCACTACAAACACCAATATAAACTATCAGTTGTTAAACCAAATGGTTTCCATTACCTAGTAGGACATCTTAAGGACACAGATGCTTAATGGTATCCACTAGACATAACATGCCACCAATAGAAGGCAACAAATTACCAGTAGAGACCCACAGGGATCATCACAGTTGGCATGAAAACTAATATAACTCCCATTATAACCATTAAAACCATTACAAATTCTGTGAGGGGTTCTATTGTTGTTTGGTTTTTTTTCAGCATGGATGTTCTGTTTACGTTCTGGCATTGCATAGCTATAGTTTTGCGTCAGCCTATGCCGTCCTCCTATTGGTGGTAGCAGCGACGCAGTCACACGCTGATACAGTGTTTTGATTTTTTTTTATTAGATGTAAATAAACAATGAATTAAGAACTGTAAGAAGTGTATAGTATAAAACTCGGCTTTACGTTAAACATGTTGGCATCGTTGTTTGGATGTAAGGGTGCGCAAACATTCGCAGTTCCTTTATTGATAGAGACAAGGTGGAGGATTTCATCACTAGATTAACACACTATGGATGAGTTGTGCATTTGAGGGAAATAAAGTTAGGAATGCTCCATCCTTCTGGTAGAATGTAATTGAAGCTCCGTTCAGTGTCCCTCTACAGTGTGTGTGTGTGTGTGTGTGTGTGTGTGTGTGTGTTTGGACATGGATGAATAATTAAGTCGCATTCAAATCCACTGCGTCTGTGGTGTAAAGGGACAACGAGACAGATGGCACAGCGCAGATAGGATCCAACACACACACACGCGCGCGCGCGCGCGCGCACGCACTCACGCACGCGCGCACACATCCTCCATCCCCCCATCATCCCCCATCAGAACCGGGCTCGCGCCGCTAACACCGTCCTCGCGCCTTTTGTTTCTGCCGTTTTTAATTTCGGAGACCCGATCGAGTGTGACGCCGCGTGTTTACCGGGCGCGTCTGCTTAAAACCGTGAAGCGAAGAACATAATAGAAATTAACATAAGACAATCTTCCGGGGCTCGCGCGGTGCCGAATTAATCCGCCAGAGCACCGCAGAGGTTAAAGCAGCTCCGCTAATAACCGCTCTGCCTTCAGGAGAAAGAAAGAAAGAAAGAAAGAAAGAAAGAAACAACAAGAGGTGAGACGGATAAAGCTGCTAAATTTCCCCTCGGAGTCGCGAGCGGATTGTTTTCAGAGGCCGATAATCGCGGTATTAGGGCAAAACTCCGTATCAGGAGGCCAAGAGAGGAAGGCTTGAAGAGAGAGATAAAGTGCATCCCTTCATCCATCCATCTCTCAGGAGCAACATCAATCTCTTCCGTTTCACTCTGATCTGTGAAACATTTGTATAAAGAATAAGTGCATTTCCAAAAAAAATCAAATGGTTGGGTTCAAAATGCCCTCCTTGTGCACTGGTTTTCTAAGTATTTAGGGGAGAGCAGGGTAGGTTGTCACATGGGTCCATCCTTCTGGTAAAATGTAATGGCTCGCGCATACATCGAATCGCAGCGACAAAGCAAGAGGACGCCATTCACTATCACTGAGAGCGGGCGAATTCCGGCGGCATGATCAACCGCGACCGTAAGCGATTAGATGTGGGTGTGTACTAAGATGCGACAAAGTTGAGAACAGTTTAACTTTATGCAGATTTGGAGTGGGCGCAATAGGGCTGGGTATTGTGACCAATTTGGCGATTCGATTCTAATTTATATGGTTTCAATTCGATTCACTATCGATTTGTTATCAGTATTTCATTTAAAATGTTAGTTTTGCAGACATGGAATCCATGTTTGAATATAAATGCTGATAACTGAAACCCTCCTACTTAGCTATAATACACATTTACGTTAACAATAGGGCCCACACAATTATGTTTAATTACTTTTTACTTTTACTTTGAGTAACAAACATTGTAATAAGAAATCATAAATATGTGCATGCAATGCACACAAGGTAAGCACAAACTGCACAATGCACATTTCTGTAAAAAAAAAAAATAATTGGAAAAACATTGTAAATGTGCAACAGTTTAAGAAATAAAACCAAAATTCAAAACATGAAAGATGGCGACATCTTGAGGACGAGAGGCGAACTACAGATAATATTCACATCCTCTCGTGCATTAAGAATCGATTCGAATTTATTCTAATCAATATCCATCCATCCATCTTCTACCGCTTACTCCTCAATATCGTTTCATTACATTGAAGATCGATTAAAATTGGAGATTATGCTATAAGTATATTTTTTAAAAACAATAACCCATACAGGGGGCGCACAGTGTCTTAGTGGTTAGCACATCTGCCTCATACCTCCAGGGTCGGGAGTTTGCATGTTCTCCCCATGCTGCGGGGGTTTCCTCCGGGTACTCCGGTTTCCTCCCCCAGTCCAAAGACATGCATGGTAGGCTGATTGGCGTGTCTAAAGTGTCTGTAGTGTATGAATGAGGGTGTATGTGATTGTGCCCTCGATGGATTGGCACCCTGGTGACTTGCAGCAATAAAATCAATGTATGTGTGAACGTACCTTACGTTGCCACACTGTTCATTCCTTTATGGAATACTCTAGAAGTTCCATACAGTATGTAGTGTCTATAAAACTGCAGTTATATAGATAAGTAGTGTTGTATTTCATGCCTTGTGACCATCAGGAGCAGTGAGACCCAACCTAGATAACCTGTTTCACAATGTCATGAGGAACCAACTCACCTCCAGGACACACTGGAAAGGTGTTCAGGTTGACACCTGACAATCACCCAACCATATCTGATTCTTCCCCAAACTTTTGCCACCAAGTTGGATGCACACAATTGTATAGAATGTCTTTTTGTGCTATAGCACATGTTCCTTCACTGGAACTAAGAGGCCCAAACCTGTTCCAGCAGGCCAATGCACCTGTGCAAAATTCAAGAACTGTGAAGACATGGATTGTCAAGGTTGGAGTGTCCTACAGAAGTGTCCTACAGTCCTACTTGAGTGTCCTACAGAAAGCCTTGACCTCAACCCCACTGAACACCTTTGGGATGAACTGGAATGCCAACTGCACTCCAGACCTCCTCACCAAACATCAGTGCCTGAACTCACTAATGCTCTTGTAGCTGAATGAACACAAACTACCAGTCACTCTCGAAAATCTAGTGGAAAACCTTCCCAGAAGAGTGGAGGTTAGTATAAATGCAAAGGGGGACTAAATCTGGAATGGTATGTTTAACAATCAGATTTGGTTGTGATGGTCAGGTTTCCACAAATTTTTGGCCACAGTGTGGAAAAGGTCCATGAAAAGGAGGCACTGCTTATAGTGTCACACCAAGGGGTGTGAATTGGTGATGTCCACCACCCAGTGGGCCAAGGGGTGTTCTCCATATCTTTCCTCAGTGACAGATGAAGAGTTGATCTGATTATCGAACTGCCACCGTCCGGTCTATATATTACCATAGGGTGCCTAATGGACATAACAAGGGACACTCATAGAAAGCTGCCAGGTCAAATGGTTAACAAAATTAGGTAGAAGGAACCACCCAGAACCTTGTAGGAATGTCTGACAGAGGACTGATAGACGGAAAGTCAAAAAGTCCCTGTCTATGTTGGGGGCCACAAGGGAGGCCACACTTCTTGTCAGGGGCACAGGGGGCACCTGAACCTACATGGAAACTTGAATGGAAACTTGCAGGATTGAATAGTGCGAGAGTGTTTGTGTGCTTGTGCTTGGCTGAAATTCTAATAGAAACATGGGTCCCACAAACACAGTTTAAGCACAGACTGGAGGAGAAACATTAGAGAACAGGCCACACACATACACAATGATGGATAAACAAACAAAATCTTAACTATTTAAGAAAACTGTGCCACCTGCTGGTGCCATAACTGAAACCACACACATGGCAAGCAACAGGAGGCAGATGGAAGGGTCACGGTTTGTGCCAGAGAGCGGTCAGAGAGCCAGGAGATGAAGCCAGCAAAACACACAAACACACACACACACACAAATACACAGGGTGTTTGGGGAGTTCCCATTTACTTTCTCTCTCTAGTTTACCCTCATAATGGGCTGAGAGAGGAAAAGTGTGCTAATATTTGTGTGTGTGGGTTTCCTTTCACACTGTGGACAAGCTCAAAATCTACTCAACTACAACTAACTAGTGCCCAATTCATCAGAGTGTGAGGATTCGCAAACTTCTCCACGCCAGGCCTCACATGTAGCAGATCCCAGATGTTGTCAGAAAACTCAGACGGTTTTTTGCAAAGAAAATATTCCAATTTTCTGTCTGGATAAGAAAATACTTAGATCCCTTTCAAAGTTCTCATTAATAATGTTCGTCATACATATATATATATATATATATATATATATATATATATATATATATAGAGAGAGAGAGAGAGAGAGAGAGAGATAGATAGATAGATAGATAGATAGATAGATAGATAGATAGATAGATAGATAGATAGATAGATAGATAGAGATGTATAACTCAATTATAAATCTTCTATGGTAGCAATACTTGTATTGTTCTCTGCTTGATATATCGCTTTGCTTGTATTTTCTCATTTGTATGTCGCTTCGGACAAAAGCGTCTGCTAAATGAATAAATGTAAATGTGTATCGAGTTTACAGTGCATTTCAATATACAGTTGTCTCTTGCATACTGTGCATATAACAAATAAAATGACTTTGACAGTAGGCTTTGAGCTTTGGGGTTTCTAAAAGTAACATTACAAGCTGCATTTTATGTTTTCACTTCAAGCAAGAAAGAGCAGAGAAGCTGATGAGGGTGTGACTGTTTATACCTTGCCATAATATATTTAATATTCGGAAGTTGTTTCTTGGATATTCCACAATATTAGCCCTCTACTGCATGAATTATTACATTTACACCAAAGACATTTTTTATGGATTTTTATTACATGAATTAGTTATTAAAAAAATTCTAATATATATATATATATATATATATATATATATTTAAGATTAAGATATGCAAAATATATAAGCTTATTTAAATAACAGAAATAAATGGTCACTTGTCTTTAATGAATGGATGATCTTTACTGTCATTGTATAGCTCTGCATACAACGAAATTTCAAGCGGTACTCCTATCGATGTTGATATAACCATACCAAAAATACGTAAAATAAGTAAAATAAACAAATAAGACAAACCAATTACCTAAAGTGCAACCTAAACATTTAAGTAGAAGTTAAAGCCCACTTTTTCCAGTTAAATAGGAAAATAGTAGTTTTGTATTGTCTATAAAAAAAATTGTATATTGTAGATAAATTAATTGTTGCCATATGGCAACACCATGCCCTAAAGGGTTAAGTGTAACTATAAATGGATAGAAACTACATATCATTCTTTAATAGACAAAAACGATTAACATTATAGCACTACCACACCATTCTTCACGAAAAAGAGTTTCTAGGGCAGACCTTGGGATTTCGTATAGAGGAATCCTTCAAAGTTTAACATAGAACCCAAAAACAGGGCAATTCTGTTTCAGAATAGGGTCCAAGTACCACATCTCCCCCATCTGAGGACATACAACCAACAGTCCAGTGGGAATGTCGTTTATTTACAATGTACAGAAAATCAGACAGAGTGAACCGTGTGTGTGAACCTAGAGACACTGAGGAAGATATTTAAAACCTTCTGCCTATTTAGATTTATCTTTACAAATGTTGTGAATTTCTGTTAAGTATAATATAATATGTTGTGTTTCCATCAGCATCTGTTGAGCACCAGTGGGGCACACAGTCAGAGAATGACCCCAACATACATCAGTACACTTCTTATCAGCATCTTGAACAATTTGTAAAATGATTCAGCCAAATAATAATAATAATCACATTATATATCAAATCAATCAATAAATGCATAAATATATGATATATAAATAAACCTGGAGGTAAGATGATTATAGTGCTGCTGCTCAAGCCACTCACACAGGTCTTGATGGATGAAAGTAGTTAGCAAGAACAGCTAATGTGGCGTCTAGGGTCCTTGTATATATAATGGCACAAGATTGGGCCTCATATGGTACTTGAAATATTAGAACGTCTTTTCAGCTTCAGCTTTGAGAATAATTTCGAGGTTTGTAGTTCGAGGTACAGCTTTTGTACATAGCGAGTTTGCTTGCTAACTTGTGAGTTGATTACTGGCAAGCTAACAAACAAACAGAAAAATGTAAATGAGTCTAATTGAGCCTCCTAACTGAATTTCAGCTGTTTTAAAGTATAAAATGGAGTGTACACATTTGCATTCGACTACAATGTGTGAGGATTTTTTTATTTTTATATGGATGGATGAATTGACAAAGCACGTTTTATACTGTTTCACATCAAAGCCTGTTTTTAAAAGCAGAACGCGAAGAGACTGTGCCATCTTGTGGTTAAAAAAGGAGCTCCCCCCCACCTTCAAATCACTCCAAATATAACTGGAACAGGGAGCGCGCATCGCAGCTCAATTATCAGTGGGAGTGCACTCTCGCGCTCTCTCTCTCTCTCTCTCTCTCTCTCTCTCTCTCTCTCTCTCTCTCTCTCTCTCTCTCTCTCTCTCTCTCTCTCTCTCTCTCTCTCTCTCTCTCTCTCTCTCTCTCTCTCTCTCTCTCTCTCTCTCTCTCTCTGTATGTGTGTGTGTTAGAATTGTGGTTAAAGTTTAAGGAGTTGCTCCTCAAAACATTTCCATCTATCTATTACAGTTATAGGGCAATGAGAGAAGGGACACATTTGTACAATCAATCAACCAATAAATAAATAATTTTTTTTTAAAATACATAAATTCATACATACATACTTATAAATAAATTGTATCAAATATTCGGGATCAAATATTTTTGTCACTGGCAGAAAAGATCTGTGATGTGAGACCTGGGAAACATATGCACAACTTATTAACAAACAAACAAACAAATAAATAAATAAATTAAATGCTTAACCACACACATACACACACACACACACAAAGTCACATTTCTTCAACAAGTAACTGATGTCCAATATGTACACTATCTAGTTCACACTCTGAGTGAATGGATTTTATTCAGGAAATCCTGTCTCTCTCAGACACACACACACACACACACACACATACACACCACTGTGTCTGAGCGACAGGTTGCCATTGTAGTGATTTATAAGTTCACCTTTTGTTTTTGGTTATTACTCGGCCTTTGCAGAAGAATTTCAACCCTGATGCTTTGATAAAAAGTTTTGTTCAAGCTTTGTCCTTTAGCTCAGCGTCTGATTGGTCCACCTCGATGTCGGAGTCGTAGAGCGATCGTCCGGAGCGGTCTGTGTCCGGTGATCGCTTGAGTGAAAGAGTGTGTGTGTCCACCTCATCCAGCGTGTCAGCGCAGGAGAACAGGCCGTGCTGTGTATGAGCGTCCGCACACGTCTCGGAACACAACTCCTCATAACCTAATACCCACTCGGGCCAGAACTCGCGCCGGATCCTCTCACAGTACCGCGCCAGGTTCGGCAGCTCTCCTGAGAACAGGTAACATAAACATTAATCCTGAGAGTCTCTACATGAGCTGAGCATCATCTCTGCAACAGTCTAAAGTCTACAGCACATTACAGAATCCTGTAGAGCAAAATTGGTGCCAGAAAGGGAGAGAGAGAAGGGACAGGTAGAGCTTGAATGGCATCGTGGGTAATGTGCTTGTTGGCAACATTTCGGTTAGCGAACGGAATCAGAATTTGTCGGTAATTTTATTGGTGGAGCTGAGAGATGATGATATCCAACGTAACGGCGCATCCTATCGGGTGAGATTATTTCGGTTACTTAACATCGACGTTTGTTCGCGTTAGAATGAAATTAGAATGAATAAATTATAATATTTAAGATGGTGGATTGTGTTTTTAATGCTATGTAGGGCCTTAATTTGTGCTAAATTGAATTTAGCGTAAAACATTTTTAAAAGTGAATGAATTATTCATCATTATTATTGTTATTATTGCGTAAACATTTTTGTAACGATACCCTGTGATTTTCAGTGAGTTCAGCGAGGAGTTTAATGATTTTGCATTTTTTCACAAAGGAAAAACAAAACATGGTCTTCCACAAGTCACAGACAGCCTGTGAAATTCCTAATAATCCTTATAGGGACATGGTGTGTGTGTGTGTGAGTGTGTGTATGTGTGGGTGTGAGTGTGTGGATGTGTGTGTGTGTGTGGGGGGGTGTATGTGTGTGTCGTTAACCTTTAATGAGTTGTTCTGGTCTGGATCCTGGTAAGGTCCACATGGCCTGAGCAAGATGTCCAAACACTGCAGCGTCCACACTGGACACTTTAGAGCCCATGATGTACTTCTTATCTCCTGATAGACACACACAGACACACAGACACTACTGACAACAGTACACACTTGCTACAAAAAAAAACAAATAAAATAAAAACATGACCAGATGAGACTATCCATGTCCAACACACACACACACACACACTCAGCATGTGTCTCACCCAACAGTGTGGAGAGAGTGCGCAGGTCTCTCTCTAGCAGTGTGTGGATGAGGTGTGTGTTGAAGCGGCCAATGCCGTGGCAGTACATCTCCCTCTTCACCAGGCTGCCATTCAGCTCACACACACTCCACTGCAGCAGCTCACACATACCCAGCATGTGGCGAGTCTCCTCCAGGTTCTCCACCCACTGACAGTATGCTAACGTCCTGCACGCACACACACACAAACACACACACACACACACACACACAGTAAATATGTACATCGTTATATACACAGACAGACACAAGCTTCAGTCTTAAATAGATGAGGAAGTGTCCTTCCACACTGACGTACATCAGCAACACAAGCCAGGGTTCCTTACAGAGAGTTCCATTACAGTTATTTATAGCCCTACAACTCATACACACTCAAAGACACACACACACACACACACACACAGCAACAGACCTGATCCATAAAATAACCGAATCAATAGCAGGATGGTGCGGAGCATCCGGTCATGGACGTAGGAGAGATGTATGAGATGTACGAGAGAGCACTATGGATCTTCACTAAATTATTTTAGATCTAGACAATAACTAGTCGTATTTTTTTTACCATTCTAGTGCGAACACTAACTAGGCATGGATTAGAGCGTTAGGGATGGAACCTTAAAGTGCACCTATTATGGTTTTTCAGATATTCCCTTTCATGTAGTGTGTTATAGAGCTGTTTGTGAATGTAAAAAGTCTGCAACGTCTCAAAACTCAAAGCGCACGACAAACAGGGTTATTGACTCCTAAAAGAAGGAATCGATTCTGAACAGCTGAATCGAGTCATTAGTGATTCCAGACTTACTTCCTGTACTAACTTATGTAGGTTTGTAACAAAAAAGCCCCGCCTCTGATCGACGGAGCTGACGGACGGAGCTGAAAGTCATTATGGGAGTGGGCGTTTCCTTTTCGAAGCATGCTGACAGTGACAGACCAGTCACAACAGACTGGGACATCTAACCAATCAGAACAGAGTATGCTCTCTGAAAGGAGGAGATTAGGGTGAATCCTTTAATACGGATCATTAAACGAGTCGTTTGTGACACGGGGGGGGGCTACCGCTGCAATTTAAATTATGAGCATGTAAATCTATTGTATGAGACCTTTAAAACAAAATTAGGCATGTTTTAAAAACCATAATCAGTGCACTTTAAAATTGTGGAAATTCTAATAGAAACGTGTCCAAGAGCTCCAAAGAGTAAAAGTGGCCGTACTCTTTGTGTGGGAGGGACAGCGTTATTCTCCGCCCCTGTCAATCACAGCAACACTGACCCATTTAAGGTGAGCTCATGTATGCAGAAGATTGCAGTTAGCGATTTCCTCCGTGTTCCATGTGACGCAGCGTTGCAGAGTGGCAGTTTGAAAAGATCTCGCCTTCCCCTTTTAGCAGCTGTTGTGTAATACACTGTACTCACCAGTGTAAATGTTCCTCCACCATTTTAGTAATGGTGCGAGTGATGGCCTTATCCTCCGCACTCAGACCCTTATCGAGACTCGCGCCCAGCTTCTTTTCCAGAAACTCGATGATAAACTCCATCCCAGACACGTGCTCGTGGTTGTACTCGATCCACGGCATCGTGCCCTGAGCAGAGAGACGGCCGTCGGAGTAAGTCTGCACGGAGATGTGGAAACGGACAAACAAGTTCACGCTAAAACGTTGCATCAAATACGCAAGAACAGCACACAAATAGCAGTTGGTGGCATTAATGCACATGAACTAGCCAACAAATACGGTTCCCTCTGAAAGTGTTGGAATGGCAAGGCCAATTCTTTGGTTTATCCTATACACTCAAGATACTTGGGTTGGAGATCAACAGATGAATATGCGACGATAGAGGTTTAATTTCCTGAAGTTTACATCCAAATGTGTGTTAAACAATTTAGAACATGGTTCCCAACACTCTAATAACATTCAGGTGTGTGAGTGTGTACCTGATAGGGAAGGTCCACCATTCTCAGGTAGGTCTCTATCTTCAGGCAGAACGGATAAAGGCTCGGAGAGAGAACAGGTCGGGAGAACTGATGGAGGATAATGGCATCGGTAGAGTCGAGTTCCTGCTCCTTCCTGCAAAACACACGCTCTATTAAGCCCTGTTCAGGTTGGAGTCATTTTACATTGGGGGATGGGGTAATGTAATTATTACTGGAGTATCTCTGGGATTTTAAGCGTATTTCTGTGGTAGGTGTGAATGATAAAATAGTCAGTGAGTGCAGATACAAGGAAGCTGAGTGTAATCAAGAATAAACCCCAAGTGTGTGGGACAAGCGCATTATGTATTCAGACGATACAGTATTATTCATCATTTCCCAGCAGAAAGGTGATTCAACTGGCTGTAGTCACGTCACCAGCACTTCTTTTCTCCCGTCCATCAATCAGAGAAAAAAAAAACCCACTCCCTACTGGCTTTGCTCCAAAACAGAGCTTGAATGCAATCCAGATGATTCATACCTCTTATAGTGTGTTTGTCATACATCTTACTGGTTCTCAAGCTGTAGCATGCTACAAATTGTTCCCTAATTTCATCAAACAAGGACGCATTCTGTCCAGAATGATTTTAATTAAGCAAAAACAAAATCATGTTCACATAACGAGATAAGTAGCTTATAATAAATCTGGTATACATGATGTTCACTGTCACTTTTAGCTTTGCTATGTAGCTAATTTACAAGATGTCCTCAGTCTTAAGGTATAGTTTTGGAGGACTCAGGGCCAAACTGGGTGGTGATGGAAATAGACAAACCACCAGCATAGGGATGAATTTATGCTTATGATAAGGAGGATAAACACACTAGGACTATATTTTGGTTATTGTGGTCATTTTAACATTATCTCACAGAAACAAAATGACAGAGTTCAGTTGAACTACGTGATATTTACAATCATGTGTTCTGCTCTTCCAAATGGAACACCGGCAAAGATGTTATGTGGGAAGTAGACCATCCCGAAAAATGATACAATTCTACTTCACATTCATAAATTATGGTGCCAGACTGTACTTTTCCTTGTTGCTGTGGTGGTACCATCAAGGTAATGTTGCATGTGGTGTACCTCTACTTAGCTTGTAGATTAAAGCTTTAAAAATATACAACAGTGGTCCTATAGGTCCAGTTATCTACATTCAATTATTATTTAAGGTACATTAAAGGTAAAGTTAACAACGTGTACCCTTCATAGTATCTCCCCTGTGACAAGGAAAAGTACAATTTGGAAAAGTACAGGTTATGACTTAAAGTGTATAATTTGTCCAAACCTGCTAGTACACTGTATAAAGACAATGTTAAACTGAGCGAAATCAATATAAGTCATATAGAGAGTTTGAATCAGACCATTAGAAATTTACTGTACATTTAAATGCAGAATTTTAACCCTGACTTGGAATGTTATTAATATGATTTTGCGTCTGTAAATGAATTTTGAACTGAAATTGAATTTCACAGTTTGCAATAGAGCGATCTAAAAAGCATTCAGTCTCTCTATTAATTCATAACATCATTATGCAGACAAAAGCAGTAAAACAGAGAACCCCCCAACCCCAAATAAATTGATAATGTCCAAATGAATCAGATTTAAGTAGTTAGAACATTTCAATTGTTATCTGATATATTAAAAGAAGGGAGATTTTCATACTGATATGTAACAGCGACATTAAATGTCCATCTACATTAACTAGAGATTAATTAATTAATTAATTTTAGAAAAACGGTACTTCATTTTGAATTTGAAATATTCTGAACAAATTCAGTTTCAGATTTTTCAAAGCACAAAATTCAAGCCATTTATCCTTCTTCAGGGAGTGTTTTATCCTAGTCAGGGTTATGGTGGATGTGGATCTGGAGCCAGTCCAAATTTAAAATCAAAAACCAGTCCATTGCAAGGCACCCCTCACCCAGATTCGCCCCGATGAGTAATTTAATGAAGCCAATCTGCCTACTGGTATGTTTTGGTCAGTTAGAAGCAACTGAAGAATCCTTTATTTGTTACATATTTTTATATTTATATTCATTCATTTAGTAAACGCTTTTATCCAAACCGACTTACAAATGACATTACAGCACATTGCTGATCCCATCTTGTTAGGAAGTTGGGGTCAGAGCACAGAGTCAGACAGGAGAGGGTTAAGGGCCTTGCTCAAGGGCCCAACAGTGGCAGCTTGGCGGTGCTGGGGCTTGAAAACTCACATGGACAAGGGAGAGAACATGTGAAACAGTAACCCAGACGATGTCTCAGTAATCCAGCACACTGGATTTGAGTTCAGAATCTGATTACAGTTTGATAGTCGGATACAAATTCAAAAACATCAACAAATTAAAACAACTAATTCAGATTTAAATTCCAGCTTCTAATGGCACGGGTTGAACTCTATATTAAAAACACTAGAATGCAGTAAATGAATGGAGATGTGTGTCGCTGTCCACAGTGCTGAAATCACTGCAGCACATCACTGCTGTTTCCCATTTTCTGCAGAGATCCTGCTGACTACAAAACATCTAATCAATTCCTGTGGTTGTGGTTTGAGATATTTATACTTAGTCTCACAGATACATCCCTCAAATCCCAGATTATTCCTCATGAACGCGACTGACAGTGCTTTTATTATGACTGACATTGATGAGCTGATACTTTAAGAGAAGGTCAATGTAAACACCAAGTGTACATGACTAGGATAATGGCTTTCAAGGGCTTTAAGCAGGACGTCATTTAAAAGCATTGAACAATCAAAGAATTTCCCCTCCCAACAGGATCTGTAATTTATTGTTTTATAAAGGCCATAATAAACCCCTCTCTCTCTCTCTCTCTCTCTCTCTCTCTCTCTCTGTCTTATGTCCATAGGTTGAATCCTAAACAGCTCTCTACTCCCATTGTATACAAACAGAATATATTGTACACTACACATGACTGTATAGCATGGCATTATTACTACTACAGATACGAATGAAATTACATCTGTTCTGATCTGTATGTATATATATATATATATATATATATATATATATATATATATATATATATATATATATATATATATATATATATATATAATAATAAACATATATATATCTATCTATCTATCTATCTATCTATATATATATATATATATATATATATATATATATATATATATATATATATATACACACACACACACACACACACACACACACACACACAAATAAAACCCCTCGTACTTGATAGATAGCAGTTCGTAGAAGAGATAAGCAGCAGCAGCGAGCAGGGCTCCTCCGCTCACATACA
The DNA here is from genome assembly GCA_012411365.1 of Ameiurus melas. Lineage (NCBI taxonomy): Eukaryota > Metazoa > Chordata > Actinopteri > Siluriformes > Ictaluridae > Ameiurus > Ameiurus melas. The sequence goes on along the minus strand of CM022770.1, from coordinate 19,585,472 downwards.
GGGTTTTCCTCCACCACGACTCGGACACCCAGGCCGCAATCATTCTCCAGCCACTGTCCTGAGGAGGCACGCCGACTCTCACAACACCAAAGTCCGCAAGACAGAGTACAGCTCTCGCGCTGATCCAGCACCACGGAGCGGGGCGAGAGGAAGAGTGCGAGCCGCAGCAGCATTCCCCCGGTTCCTTCTGGATTCCTTCTTAGACTTCATCGATGGAAAAAGATTATGTACATTATATATACATATACATATATAAATATAGTAAGTAAATCGCTGGTGTTGATCTTCAATTCATGGCAAAAACAACCGAAGGTGAACGTGACACCACCTGGAAATCTCTTCCTGCTCTCAACCACAACACAGCAGCATCCCAACCACACGAACCGTGGGCTGTATCCCAAATAGCACCCTCCTCCCTTCTCCCTAAACACTAACTGCACTGCGTAACTTAGGGTACAAGCTAGGATGGATACAGATATTTTGAGAGGAATTGGCTAGCTATTATTATATAGGAAGTAAAAAAAAAAAACCTTACTTCTTATTATTGTTAGAATTTATTAGTAGGCTACTAGTAGTCATAGGAGAAATAGTAGTTCAATGTCATGCATAAGTATTCACCCCCCTTGTACCTTTCCACATTTTGTAGTATTACATCCTGGAACTGAAATGGACTTAATTATGCTGTATGTATAGTCTATAGATTAAACTGAATGTCTGCGCAAAATAGCCCATAATAAAGTCCCTGGAAGACTCAAGAGTTTGTTACAGAACATATTTAAACAAAAAGAATCATGAAGACCAGGGAGCTATCAAATAATAATAATAATAATAATAATAATAATAATAAATTGTATGCAAATTTCTGGAAAAATATCAAGCAGGATTTCAAAAATAAATAAATAAAAGATCCTAAACTTTTAACATAGCACCATTAGATCCATTATTTATAAAAATGGAATGAATGCAACACTACGATGACGCCACCAAAAGAGAAGCTACAAAGAGACAAAGGGTAAGGCTCATCATAATGCTACCACCACCATGTTTCTAGCTTTCTACTGAAATAATCACAAGTGGCACAATGCATACAAATCCGTTTTAATCACAACTGATTTTAATGTACAAACAATATTATTAACCATAATATTATACAGTACAGTTTACATATGCCTGGCAGAATCAGCAAATAATTTTTTTTTAAAAAGTAAATAATAATAATAATAATAATAATAATCAGAGGGATCATAAGAATTGAATTTTTTCTTTATTTAGTCCAGGCCTGAAGAAACTATTTTACATAACAGATCTTTACACATAGTCCACAAGACATACTAATAACTGAATTTACACAAATGAACCGGTTCAAAAGTTTACACACGGTTGATTCTTAATACTGTGTGTTGTTACCTGGATGAACGACTGTGTTTATGTTTTGTGAGAGTCGTTCATGAGTCCCTCGTTTGTCCTGAGCAGTTAAAATGCCCACTGTTCTTCAGAAAACTCCTCCAGGTCCTGCACATTCAAACATTCACCGATGATCATGAAGGCAACACCCCCCCCCCCCCGACACTTAATGTATTGCGTTGCCTTCTTGAGCATCAGTGAATGTTTGCGCCATTTGTAATAGTCGTGTACGAGTCCCTCAGTTGTCCTCGGTGTGAACAGATGGATCTTCATATAGCCGCTAGGGTCACACATGCAGAAGATGCTGGAAAAGCAAATGTGCAGGACCTGGAGGATTTTTCTGGACAACAGTGTGCAGTATGTTTGAGGTGGTCAGTGACTTAGACTTGTTTCTGACACTGTATTACACAACGCTGTCCATCAAAATGGAACGAAGGATATAGCCGAGATAAAAATGGTTGTGTTCACGCAAGCATCAGAGTCAGAAGCATTGAGGTGGAAAAGTTAATAATTCATATCATTATATAGTTCCGTAATAATTGATTTGTACGTTTAATTCGATGTTGACTTATTTTGATACTTTGTCATATTTTATGTACAAATGAGATCACCGAGTCAAATGCCTTTTTATATGTACTATATGTCCCTGTGTATGTATTATAGTATTTATATTATGATGTACAGTATTCTGTATTTAAAACCTACACTGAGAAATTGTTTCGATTCAAATAAAAGTCGAATCCTCAGTGGGGGTTTGACGTAGTGGCTCCTCCTTCTGTTTGACGGCGTGCAGTGCATAATTCACAGCTGTGCTCTGCTGCCAACTCCAACATTTGGAAAGAGGGTTATACAGCATTCCTCGGACAGACTGAACAATAATTCCAGCTGAGAAAAAGAGACGGGTTGAAAGAAAGAGAGAGAGTGAAGAAAAAGAAATGGATTAGTGCTACACAGTGTACATTATGGAATGTGTAAGGTTGTTTTCATACTGTTTGGAGCAAATAAGTGCTGATATCTGTCCTTCATTCATCGATCGATCGATCGATCGATAGATAGATAGATAGATAGAGATAGATATAGACTAGATCTATACGTTTTCAAGGGGAAAAAGGTCTAGTAGCAGTGAAACCAATTTAAGCTGTTCTAGAATGTTCCAGGCCTTATAATCAGTTTCTCCAGGTTTTCTTGATTTTGTGATTGCAGAAATTAACACAAACTCCTCCCTTTTTTGAAGGAGCTTGCAATTTTTCAAAATTGCCACAGATTCTCTGTAGATTTGGGCCGAGACGCGTCACCACAACACACATTTGGCCCAAACCCTGAATACATGAATACAGCTAAAACGTCTCATTTTACCAACAAACTTGACCACAAAAGAGCATGCAAAACAATTCCGTGCGACTGCGATTTGGGGGAAAAGCCGCAGCAAAAATTGAGCACCTTTGGCTGGAACAATCACAAATTAAGTCCACGGAATCTCATATGGACTATATAATGGATTGTATATAAAGTGCACTACACAGTTCACCAGTGTGTGAGGACTCACAAGACTCCAGAAGTGTCTCCAGCTCCACTGGGGTGATGAACTTGTCCCACTCATGAGTCCCTCTCGGGACTATACGTAGCACCTGCTCAGCCAGCACGATTCCCAAGACATAGGACATCTGAGTTCGTGATATAGTGGTGATGAAGACGGACCCACCTGGCTGGAGACACACAAACACACACACACTGAGCTGCGATATAGGATTATAGGAATTAATATTAAACTTAATTTAAATATTAAAATTAATATTTGCTCGAGATGAGCAAATCTAAGACGTAATATTACGTTATATTACACCTTATATTTAATTAAAACCGGTACATCGATGTTTGTGACTGGCTGATTGAATCTGAATCAGGAACACTTGTTTGAGAGAGTGTGAGCGTTACCTTCAGCATGCGGTAGCAACAGTGGACGAAGGTTTCGAGATCCGCCAGGTGTTCGAGCACTTCAGAGGCCACGATCGCATCGAATGCTTCCTCGTTTCCGTCTTCCTCCGTAAGGTCCTCCAGAGTGCATGCGAGATAATGCACTCGTCCTCTAAGCGCAGGATCAAGGGATGAGTGCAGCTCTGCTGTCCGCACACTCACTTCTACCGGGTCAACACCTAACACCTCAGCACCCATCCGCCCTAAGGGCTAATGGAGCCAGGATTCAAAATGATGGTGGAATATATAGAGAGAATAAGAAAATCTGAGTGTGGTTAAAAAGCTGCCATTGGTGTGGGTGGTAAAGATAAGATGAAGTACCTCAGTGAGCAGACCTCCACCACAGCCCACATCCAGTATCCTGAGCCCAGCCAGGGGGCGACCAATCACACCGCCACCGTGCACAGTCAACAGATTATCGCTGGAGATCAAAGAACCAGATGGAATGAATAAGAAGATCAGCATCTCCTCATCCAGCTTGTTTCTGTGGTCTGTGACTAATACCACAGCAATCTATTAATTATTGCCAGTTTAACATATTAAAGAATGGCACATCATACATTTGACCTGAATTTTGGTACGGGATTTATATACTGACCGGATGAAGGGCACTCTTAGCTCATTCATGGCATGGAGCGGTGCAAATTCACCTTGAATGTCCCACCATTTATTGGCCAGAACCTGGAACTTCCTGACCTCAGCGGGGTCCAGAGTGCTGCAGGAGACGGGACGGACATTATGGATATGGACACTATAAGGAAAAAGGGGGCATGTTCGTGGGAAATTTATGTTTATTCATGACAAGGAAATATGAATCAACTAAAGACCATACACTTCAGTTTAAGGAAACAAAACCAAGATATAACTCAATGTAAAAAGGATATTAATACCATAGGCCATTATAAACAACGACGTTTTGAACTGTATTAAACATGGCCTCTGTTCAGTGTTTAATAAAGTGAAAGAAATATGAAATGTCTGCATTATTTGTTTTTGAAACGGATTCTCTCACCCTCTGGTCTTGCCCTCAGAGTGTGTGTGCTGTTTATGTCCCGTCCAGCTGGTGTGTGAGCGCTTCAGCCCAGCACACTGACATTCATTTGCCGCATATTTTATCACAGGTTTCGGGCATGTTAATCTGGATTTGATCAACACAAAGCCAGCAAGACGAACGGATTGCTTGGAAAACATAACCGCGCGTTGTTTAATCTCACATTTCACAACACATTGCAGTAACTTCAATGTGACCGCATGGGTCCGTCACCGATTTCCGTCGGGAGGAAACCAAGTCGTGGAAAACAGGTTCCGGCTCTACACTTTTATTTATTTTTATTTATTTTTATATATATATATATATATATATATATATATATATATATATATATATATATATATATATATATATATATATATATAAAATGAATATTAAGTCTCATATATATATATATTTATATTTATATTATATATATATATATATATATATATATATATATATATATATATATATATATATATATATATAATACGGTTTTTTGTTTGTCAGTTTGTTTGCTTTGTTTTTTTTTATTACTATTATTAAATAATACTTAGCAATAAAAATATACACGCGTAATATACAACACTTAATTATGCTAAGTGTATTCTAAACCCCACTCGTGGGAAAATGCGGTCCGTTATATGAAATTCAATATGAATTGAAACTACCAGTGGCGGCCATTTAGAATCCGGAATCCCTTCATTTATATACTTAAAAATGACATTTTTACGGACTAATTCGTGTTTTATTAATTTGTTTAACGTTGGATTTCCTAGCTAAATAGCAGCCTCTTGTGGCAGTTGGGCGTACTGTGTTGATATTGTAGATGGACGGACAGAAATGACGTCGAAATGTTTTCCTCGAGCCCTACCTCCAGAGCTTTTACGCCTTAAACAACTTTTATACCTGAACTTTGAGCGCACTGGCATGTATATAAGAGCTCAAACAACTCTGAGGAGAGAGCTGGGCAGTATTCCCAACTCGTTTCAGGGGAAGGTGTAGTGCACGCTCATCAGAGTCTAGAAATGACCAGATGACGTGATGCCTATTTGCATATTCATTTGAACGCCACGTGAATTTGCATATCATTGTATATCATGTTATATGAAGATTTACTGAAGCTACTTAAAGAATTTTGTTGTTTTTATTAGAATAGGAAATCATTGATTATAAGTCTTTGGTCATGGCACCAGAAACCGATTATTTCGGAATAGAAAGTATAAACAAGCAGTGCTAACGAACAGCTGGGAAACTGACACGAAGGAAAACAGTTGCTAATGGAATAATTAGTTGTTTTTGCTTGTTAAAATCACCAGAGGCACGAAGCAATTTGAACGAACTGACGAGTTGACAAAACCAAACAAATCCAACCCGGGTTCATTACAGTTAACGGGTCTCTTCACACTGGTTATCAACTTTGTTTTAAAAATGGAATCAATTCTTATTCTGTGTGTTTGTGCACGTAAATGGTAAATGTGCACTTATATAGCACTTTTATCCAAAGCGCTTTACACTGTGTGTCATTCACATTCACACACTTGCAAGGCGCTAACTTCAGGTTCAGTGTCTTGCCCAAGGACACTTCGGCATGTGGAGTCACCCGAGCCGGGAATCGAACCGCCAACCCTACGATTAGTGGACAACCCGCTCTACCAACTGCGCCACAGCCGCCCAGTAAGAGCCAGATCTTTACAGCAAACGGCCAATAACGTTCAACATGGAAAAATACAGGCATGCATACTCTTCAGTCGAAGAGCAAGAAATGATTATGTGGAAATATGAGGAATTTGAATCTACACCAGTGGTTTTCAAAGTGGGGGCCGCCAGGGGGCGCCTGGGGGGCCTCAACAATTTGGTGTGAAAAATAAATAAATACATGATTTTTTTTTCAGACAACCACACACACACACACACACACAAAATCAATTCCTAATGTAATATAAAGATATAAGATGTAATTATAAATAATAAAAAAGGGGGATATATTCAGAAGTCTGTATCTTTAATGTGTTTTAAAGACATCTTGCAAAAAGGGGGGCCTCGGTCAAATGCTAATGCCTTTTGGGGGGCCTTGCTGTGGAAAAGTTTGGGAACCCCTGACCACAGAAAGCAACACTGTTGTAAAAGTTGGGAAAATTGCTGGCAGAACATTCCTGATTGTGTGAATGCACAAGTTTACTTTTATAGGCTTACAATGAGAATAAACAGAAAACTTGAAGTTAAAAACTTATAACCCAAACATATTTCACATCATTTCATTTAATATAAATGCAAATTGTTTTAACTAAATATTACTAAAAATATATGTGAAAATATATTAGGACAGGAATAATGCCACCGCATGCAAATATGTACCATCTGACAAACAAATATCGATTTCTTTCGTACAGTTGTCAGGAAAAGCCAGGGGATAGTGTGTCCCTTTCAAGTTTCTTTCCCTTCGAAGTGCCCTTATTATTTGTGCTCCGAGCTCGACAGGATTCTCCACAAACAGGGACGCCATCACTACAAACGCTAAAAGATGAACATTTATGCATCAGATTTATAGCACTTTGCTCACAGCTGATTGGACCAATTTGGGTTTGTGATTTCTTACCCAGAATAAAACCTGCTCCTGAGCAGGTTAGTCATGTAGTTACCATGGTAATGAAAATGGCTAAAAAGCAATCCACCTTGTTGAGACCGGAAAACCAGAGTTTGCTCAAACTAAACGCAAACATACCTGGGTAGCCACCGAAACCGGCATCGTAAAACAGGCCTCAGGAAGAGTTTAAAAACAGTGAATGGTTGTTTCAAAAACAATGGTGATCAGTGATTGGTCACTGGAAACCTCTTGCAAACTTCTAGTTGACCGACCCTGCTCTCTCTAGCCATATAACCAGCAGCGGAGACATGAGCTGGAGAGCCAAATCGAGTGCAGTTGATAGCATCGGATCAAAAAGTCACTAGATTTTTTTGTGTCACTAATCTGTGTTTCAAAATAAAGCTGCTATAGGGACCTAAAAAATGGGGCCAAATCTAGTCACAAAGTTGACAACACTGGATCTGAAGCATTGGAAGAGGTTCTAAGGTTTGACCAATTTTAATATAAATAATAATTTATGTACCGATTGATATTTGAATGTTCAATTATGTACCGAACTGAAATTTGAACACAATCTGAAGATTAAACAGCACCTCACACTGTGAAACACATCACAACTTGCGTCCACCTGAGAATCAGTGACAGACCGACTATTCTACTACTGTTCTTATTCATTCTGTAAACATTTTTAAAGCGTTTTTGCCACATTGTCTACGAAACTGTCCCTAAGTTCAGAGGTCTCCTAGAGCCAGTCAGAATACATCCTTCAATATTCAGAAGCTTGTTGCGAGATAAGTAAAGGGGGGGATAAAAGAGTAATAATTATATTTATTTATATACACGACCAGTCAAAAGTTTAGCCACACTCAACCCTTAATCCCACCCCCAACACACACATTTTAGAATAATAAAAGGTCAACAAATATCTGAAATAAAACAAATGTAACCATGGGAACTATGCTGTGATAAAAAAAAAAAAAATCCAAATCAAAATAATTGAATATTTTAACATCTTCAAAGTATACCCTCTTTTTGACTAGAATTTCCAGAAATGTATTCTTGGTATTTTCTCATCCGATGTCAGGAGGAATCCCCCTGAGATGCTTTTTAAACAGTATTAAACGAGTTCCCACCTACACTGGACCCTTACTGGCTGCTTTTTGGAATATTTTGCTTAAAGTCGCCCGTTTAAAAAATTTTTTTGCAAATAAAATGTTAGTTTTCTAATGAAAGAAATGAATACGTTGGCACAATTATATTTTGTCTACGACACCGATTTCAATCAGACACCTTCAGATCAAAAGATTTTTAAGATCAGGAGAAACATTTCAGTCATGTGTGTATGTATCACACACACACACACACACACACACACACACACACACACCTTGTATCCTGTGGCAGAAGCATCCAAGGCAAGGATTAATCAGTGACACTAACCTCACAGGTGTTTGTAAGCTCATGTATAAAATGTAGTTAGCACCAGACTGGAAAATATAGATCATAAAAAATAAATAAATAAAAAAAGACAAAGCTCAATGTCAACAGGAAAAAAAGCATTCTTATTTTATTGGACACTTTACATTAGATGAATTCTCTCCCCCGTCTTGAGGGCTTTAAAATGTTACAGCTTCAAGATCCTAGATCAACTACTAATGCTGAGTCTTTCATAATACAAGGCCAAAATCACCTTACTGTTCAAAACTTTTCATTTCACAGACATCGCTTAAAAATGAACACATATTTACAGTGTGGGTTTGAGTGCAGAGTTCACCTACAACGCTGCCTCCATAACGAGACACGCCCTTTAAACTCATGGAATTTTAAAATAAGTGAGAAAGCGCAGGAATCCTCAGCGCCTGCGACGGCTCGGGGAGTTGGACCTGCAGAGAAACGGAACACACGGAGGGAACGTCAGTGTTATCTCGCTCTCACACAGTCACACCTCACAGCTTGTAGCATCAGCATAAAACAGAACAAGGAGCAGGGTTAAATGTACAGTGGCTCAGTACAACATGGATTACTGCTCTATGTCTTGAAAATCTATTGTTTAAAAATAGATAAAATAGGTAAAAGTGCATGTGCAGAATTAAAAATGTTAAATAACATCAATGCAACGTTACACATCACAGACATGGAATAATATATAAAAAAAATAGGAAAAAAGATAAAAATGGATACTACCTTGATCGCGATTTAGACTTGTGTTTGCGGCTTGCCTTCTTACCAGACTTGTGCGATTTTTCCGTTGACCTTGATCGACTACGTTTAGTTTTTTTAGACTTTTTGCCTTTGCTAACCTCGGGGGACGGGGACCTGCTGGAGTCAGAGTCCGAGTACTTCCTGTTTGATTTGGTCGAACTCTTTCTACTAGACCTGCTGTCCTGTCGGGAAATAGTGTCGCTCTCTCGCCGCTTCTTCTTTGACCTGCTCTCCTCCTCTCTGGCTGAGCTAGCGTCCCTCTCTCTTTCTCGTTCCCTTTCTCGCTCTCTTTCCCTCTCCTTCTCCTTTTCCCTCTCCTTCTCTCTCGCCTTTTGCTTGTCTTTCTTTTTCTCTAGCTCCTTCTCTTTTCTCTTCTTCTCACGGCTTGGGCTCCTCTCTTTCCGCCTCTCTCTGTCTCTGCTTCTCGTTCTCTTCCTTCGACTGTGGCTGCGGCTGCGACTGCGCCGTCTATCACGGCTGCGACTGCGCTTCCTGTAGCGAGCCGAGCTCCGGTCTCGGCTGTTCCGTCTCCTCTCCCTGTCACCTCGTTCTGAATGATTCCTGCGGGAACTCCGACTACGACTGCGGCTGTGCCTGCGATTCCCACGCGAAGCTGAGCGACTGCGCCGCCTCTTCCTGCGCGGAGAGGAAGAACGGGATGAAGAGGAAGAGGACGTGGAGGAGGAAGATGATGACACAGAAGAGGAGGAAGACGAGCTGGAGGAGGACGTACGGCTGCGGCGTGACCCTGAATGTTTGACCTCACTAACCTCTGACCTCTGGCCTGACTCCAACTCCCTATCCTTAACTTCCTGTTTGTGTTTGGAATCTGACTGCTCGTCCTCATGACTCTCTCGCTCCCTTTCCCTGCTCCCTAGGCCTGGGGGTTCTGGAAAAAACACACACAAAATTACTAAGATTCTCTGAAATAATGACCATACACCGTTTATGACATACAGAAGAATGGCTAAAACATTTAGTTAAGGGTTAAAGGGGCAGACAAAAAGGGCAGGGGTTAAAGGGACGGATGAAGAGGATGGACTTTAAAGGGGCGGATGAAGAGTATGGACGTTAAAGGGGCGGATGAAGAGTATGGACGTTAAAGGGGCGGATGAAGAGGATGGACGTTAAAGGGGCGGATGAAGAGGATGGACGTTAAAGGGGCGGATGAAGAGGATGGACGTTAAAGGGGCGGATGAAGAGGATTGACGTTAAAGGGGCGGATGAAGAGGATGGACGTTAAAGGGGCAGATGAAGAGGATGGACGTTAAAGGGACGGATGAAGAGGAAGGACGTTAAAGGGGCGGATGAAGAGAAAGGAAGTTAAAGGGGCGGATGAAGAGAAAGGAAGTTAAAGGGGCGGATGAAGATGGAAGTTAAACTGGCGGATGAAGAAGATGGAAGTTAAAGAGGTCAACAGACAGCTTTGGCCTAAAAGGAGAAGAAAAAAAAAAAAAAAAAACAACGTAGTCTGGGGCAATAATACTGTGAAGTGTGTGTGGATGATACAGACCTGGGTTAGTAACAACATGCTCCTCCAGCTCCTGTCTTTCCTGCTCCTTGCGCCGAAACGCGTCCTGTTTCTGGCGAATCCGATGCCGCAGCTCCTCTTCATCCGTATCAGACGAGTCCGAGCCCTTCACGCTACGCTCATCCTCACTCTCGTCTGATCCGTACGCCCCGAGGCCGCCTGCAGCCACAAAATCATATTATTTTTTCCCCAAAAATCTCAGGAAAATAATTGCAGCCCGTTACGCTCCCTGAACCACAAACACCATGTTTTAACATTTTCCACAACTGAGCATCAAACACCAGTCTTGCTTACTGGAACTCTTACTTGCTTAAGAGACCCGCATACACACACACACACACTCATCCAATCAAACGAACGTGTCGGACCATTCTGACAGTTTACACTCGTCTTCCGGGTTGACAGATGTGTTTGACTCGAACATTACGGTGAAGTTAATTTCACGAGGGTGTGTGTGAGATTAGAATGAAGCTAGCATTATGTAAGCATAATGTAAGTAAAATTAGCACGGTAAGTAACATTAGCATGAGGCTGACATGAGATTAGCATTATATTAATGTGATGCAAGTGTGGGGTTACCATGACTACTATAACATTATGCTTGAGTTGATCATAAATGTGTTTTGCTGATAGAGAAGATATATTTAAGAACTTTAAAACACACACACACACACACACACACACACACACGGTTTCTCTAACGTGGCCTTCTGGGTAATAAAGCATGCTCTTAATTAGTAAACAGTTTATTAACCTCATGTGTCAAATGATAATGTTTATATACTGAAAAGCAAGCACATGAATGCTTAATAATCATCTACTTATGGGAAAAAAAAAGTGACAGAATAAGTTATGCCTATATAGACACCCCCTACCCTAACCCTGTCCTTTGATTGACCCCGACCCCGTCTGAGGAAGTGTACACTTACCGAGGGAGGAGAGAGAAGCCAGTGCACTGGACTGTGCCAGCTGTTTTGCAGGAGCTTTGATTCACATCAACAACAGGAACAACATGTTAAAACACAAAGCCACCATTTTCTGTCTCAAAGCCTCTAGACAGGAGGGTACACTTGATAACGCAATACTGACAAGCACCGCCTTGGCAAGAACAAAAAAAATAATAAAAAATAAAAAAAATAATAAAAATAAAAAAGTGGAGAGAAAAAGAAGGTTAACAAACAAACATACACAGAGCAGCAGAGGGAGAGAACCAATCTGTACTAATGAAGTGTGTCTCTGGAAAAAGACGTCCGTTAGTAACAGTTTTCGTCTTGCAGTTGTTTTTTTGACCTCCTTTTTTTTTTTTTTGCAGAGAATAGCTGATGTTCTAAACATTAATACCAGCTGATCTAAATTAGGCTTTCACATTTGAGAAATCAAAGAGTGCGTAAGACTGTGTGAGAAACTGCTTCTTTCTTTCATTGCTAAGGTGGAAGACACCTCTGAATGGGCAGAAGAGGAGAGGACTCAGACCTTTGCTGGCTTTGCGATGCGTCTCCAAGGCCACACGGACGATTTCTTCGTTCGTCACCTCGAGCAGAACTTCGGTCAGAAGCGTTTTGGTCAACAGCATCTGTGACATGAGGAGACATCCGCATGACGTATGCTCTAACGATTGCACTGCACTTTGATAGCGGTGCAAAGAAATTAACATGATAAAGGTCATATAAATGTCAATACTATCTATCTATCTAGACACACAAACTTATGACCTCAACTGTATAATCAGAGTGAGCTTAATTTGTAGTTAAGAATTTTTAAAGTTTAATACAAGCCTAGCCTGTGTGTGTGTGTGTGTGTGTGTGTGTGTGGAGCTAACCAGCTGAGACTCTCGCTCCTCTTCAGTCATTTCTGGTTCGCTCTGCTCCTCTTGTACAGGGGATGGGATTTTCACCATAACGCTTTCCTCTGCATCTTCACCCTCATCACCATCCTCATCATCGCTGTCCTGTAATAGAAATAAAAACACATTTGCATCCATTATAAATGATATCGGAAATAGACAGTCCGTAAATTTTATGCAAATTAGCTAGTAAATAAGCAAATTAAAGGAAGTATTCAGAGATAAGTCAGCGTTTAGCATGAGTGCGTGTCCTCTCTCAGCAGAGCTGATTGATGTAGCACGCTAAATCGCTCATCAGAATGTTACCCAACAGGCTGTGCCAACTCTTCAGCAGTACACGATAGCGTTTAGGACACGTCCGCCATGTGGCTCTGGGTTCCGTGCGCACGCTTGATACAGTGCACTGTGTGGTGGTGATGAACAGGGTGGGGTGTGCACACTTACAAACTTGTGGAAACACGTGGAGCGAACACTTACAAACTTGCTCTTGCGCGGCACCCGAATTTCATCTCCCTCCTCCTCTGCTGCGCCCTTGTCTTTTTCCTCATGAACCATTTCCGCACGCTCTTTCTCCATCCTCTCCTTCTCCAGCTTCTTCTGCTTCTCTCGGTCCATTTTCTCAAGGCCTTCGCGAATCCACGCAGGCAGAGTGCGCCTTTTCACAGCGTCTGAATTACAGGTCGAGACCAAAACATCAGGGACGGATAGCAGCTGAGAATATATAGTAACTGTGCAGAAGTCTTAGGCACCCTATTTCTTTTTTTCTTCTTCTTTTTTTTATAATAGTACAAACATTGTCATAGGTTTTTATTGTAAGACTTCTACATTGTTGAGAACATTTTAGATTATTTCCAAACATTGGTTTTTCCAGCACAAAATGAAGTGTTACAGAAAAATCTTTGTCAGTACAGACAAGGAGTCTTCACACCAAATATCGTCTTTACCATTTATTACTGCGCTTTACCATTTTTTATGTAAAAACATTTAATTTACTTATTTTTGAAGACATACATATTTGTTCTAACGCATTTCTTTGCATGTGTACAGTACTGAATATGATTGTCTACTAGGAAGATGATAAGAATCTAGATAAATTGCATTTAACTGTTTTTTATGTATTAAAAAGTCAATATTAGCTCTGCATGGCTTTCGGGGGAGGGGACATCATACAAAGGTATAACGTAAACTTACAACTGAATTTACATTTAATTCAATGTCATATAATTAGAATTTTAGAACCATAACGTGTGTATGAACCATTACCGATAACAGGTGCTTCTGTTTTGATGCCCATCTGCCCAGGTGATCTGGGTCGGTCTGGTCTGAATCCCGGCATCCTGTCTCGCCTGTTTTGGGGGCCATCGGGCCAAAACGGCGGTGGAAACCCAGTGCCAGGAGGGCCGAACGCTCCATGCTGAACATAAAAACAATTTCCATAAGAAAGTCTGTTATATTCAATTCCAATTTTAAAACAAATTGGTACGACCTTAACAGCGATTGGCTGATACCGGTAGCATAATTTATAGGCACCAGATAACACGCTGCATTTATTTATCGCAAGTAACAAAAATAACTCGAAAATTAACATCGATATAGCGGGTTTTATAAATCCGAATCGTACCTGATAATCGAACTGGTTGACTGCCATTGGAGCTGCGGGGTAGTGTTCGGTCCCACTGTTGAAGCCATGACTGTTCTGGCTGAAGACGTGATGCGGGTCGTTGGTGAACTCGACGCTGTCCTGACTGTTACTGTCCTCGGATGGGTTTACAATGTCCATTGGCGCCGGAGCTGGAGGAATCCACGTCTGATCTGCAGGAGGTGGGGGAGGAGGAGGAGGCGGAGGAGGTTGGCTGTGCATCCCCCACTCTAAACAGGAAAAATTTACATCAGTAAACATCATGAAGGTGTACCAAATGTCACTGACATCCGATATATCCTTACAAACATTAACCCCCCTGTTGATTAGCGAAACGGAAGCATTTAATGAATGTCTTTTAAAGACTAACGCTTACGTCGCTTAACTGGCATGTTAGCTATGTGAATAAAATCACAAACCCTCTGGAAAAACTCTTTCACACTGAACTGATACGACAGAGCTGCTCAAAAGTCTGTAAAAAATGTTTTAAGATACAGACGCCAAAGTGTAGCGGGTGGGGCTGTACAAGATAGAAATGAGCTAAACCTTATGCAAATGAGAAGTAAATTCATGTGGTGACTAGCAATAAGAGTAAAGAAAAGTGTCACTCATGACGTCTAAACTCGGGGTTGAGTGCGGTATAAAGCGTCTGCCTACCTGGCTGCCACATCCTGTTAAAGTTGGAGTCATTCTGAAAGTTTGTGTGATTGTTATGAGTATCAAGTCCTGCACCGTCCTGTCCGTTAGGTTGCTGTTGCTGCTGCGGCTGCTGCTGCTGCTGCTGCTGCGGCGGCTG
Source organism: Ameiurus melas (assembly GCA_012411365.1). Classification (NCBI taxonomy): domain Eukaryota; kingdom Metazoa; phylum Chordata; class Actinopteri; order Siluriformes; family Ictaluridae; genus Ameiurus; species Ameiurus melas. The sequence goes on along the minus strand of CM022770.1, from coordinate 19,570,463 downwards.
CTCCAGCGTGGTGCCGCTCGACTCCTTCTGCGCGATCCATGCCTGAGCTAAAGCTGCCCAGTCCACCTGACCTGCGACACACACACGCACACACACACACAGAGTTGGGAGATTCCATGAGACGTTCTTGTGATACGTTTGCCTGGAAACCTTAGTGACTTTCACAAGAGCAACAAATCTACCTGGATCTTGCTGATGCTGAAACGACTGCATCCACTGCTGCTGACTCAGAGGCCATTGTTGCCAGGGTTGCCCTCCCTGGTCCCACATCTCCAATTTTCTATGCGCTCAGCCTTCACAAAAATAAGCATGAAATTAACCCCCGTGTAAACCACACACACACCTAATCTCAACCACTCTGTTTTGCCATTGCAGGACCTTTGGCTTGGGTCAGATAAAGGAGAAGAAGCACAACAAAAGCAATTTGGGATGATTAAAAGAATTCAGTGAACAACTAAACAGCTTGAAAAATTTCCAGCAAAGAGAAAATGTCGTTTTTCATGTCTGGTTATCGTACCGTGTAGATTTCAAACCTTAACACACACGATTTGGAAAGATTGCTGCAGTCCTTTTATTTGAAAAACCTCAAACGTTCATGAGCTATGTTATACAGACTGTATAGGGGGTCTTCACACTGAATATTAATTTTGTGTCATTTATTACAGTTTACAGGCATTTATAGGTTGTTTAAATAACTGTGGACACATTTGCTTTACAGCATTTCACAACACACACAGTATAAAAATAGTTTATATTATTTTATACTATATGTACACACATAGTATAAAATAACATTATATATGTACATACAGTATAAAATAATAAATATAATATATATATATAGCAAGTATATACATGTATAAATTACATATATACACAGTATAAAATAATAAATATAAGGTGATTATATGTAGACAAATATAGCATGTATATACACGTATAAATTACATAATATATAAAATGTACATATAGTATAAAATCGTAAAGTGAATTTAGATAGATATTAGTACATATAGTATGATTATATATATATATATATATAAACGCTATATATAGTAGATGTAGTAGAAGAGAATAACTATGTAAACGATATGTGTATATATATGAGAATAACTATATAAACGATATGTGTGTGTGTATATATATATATATATATATATATATATATATATGAGAATAACTATATAAACGATATATATATATATAAATGCTATATATAGATGTATAAGAGAATAACTATATAAGCGATATATATGAGAATAACGATATATATGAGAATAACTATGTAAACGATATATATACCGTTATGTATATGTATGAATAACTATATGAATGTCTAAGATGTTATAGACGTGTAGGATGCTGCACATCGGCGCTTCATCACAACATTCAATAAGCTCAAGCTCGCTGCTTCTTTTTCAGCGAGTGAAACGATCTTCGGTATATTCTCTATCCGATATTCTCTATCCGATATCTCCGGTATATTCTCTATCTATTGTCATCAACTCATTCATTAACAACAAGTGCAAACTAAATGATATGAAGCCCCGTTACACGGAGTTATCAGAAACGTTAGCGCGGTTACCGACGCGTTATAGCTAGCGCTGCGATGCTAATGCTAACGCTAGGCCGGAGTATTATACATGCATACACTAAAGTACAATTTCGCATAATAACATACATCGACGCGATTAAACCGCATTTTGAAAACGGTCTGTAGCTATTCTGAAAATATAATCATTTACTACTATATAAAGTTTGCATTTCTGCACACTCCGGTACGCTCCCATACCTCTTACGCGGCCTGCACACAAAATGGCGATTACTTGATAACCCGGAAGTGCTTTGCGCGAAACGGGACTAATCAGATCGTATCATCTTATCCGGGCACTCGGGCTTCACAACATGAGCTAACTAGCTCGTTAACAGTTGCTTAGGTTTTAATGTTTGGTTAATGATAATAATGATAATGAGTCTTTATTGGTCAGATATACAAATGTACAATGGAATTATTTTCTTTGCATACCACAACATGTCAGGAAGTTGGGGTCAGAGCGTAGGGTCAGCTGTCATACAGCGCCCCCTGGAGCAGAGAGGGTTAAGGGCCTTGCTCAAGGGCCCAACAGTGGCAGTTTTGGCAGTGCTGGGGCTTGAACCTCCGACCTTACGTTAAGTAACTAAACACAAATATGGGACTTGTAGTTTGTAAGACCAAGTGTATAATATTTGGGGCACGCTGTTATAGGTAAATCATCAACGACAGGGTTTTGTGAAGTGGCCTGACGTGAAGCAGAGACTGCAACCACAGTTGCAACATGATTATTTTTCTTTAACTGCATGTCCCGAAGAGCCTGATTCCTCTTTCATCAAGAATCTGCCAATGTTAACGATTTTTTTTAGTTAAAGAATGACAACATAGTTTTTATCCGTTTGTGGTTACCTTAGATGACAAACAATACATCAGTCTATTCATTGTTTTTTTTTTATATATAAATGTGATGAATAAGGAATTTGACTTAGACCTGTTAGACCTGTTCTGAGCACACAGAGGTGCTGTATGACTTCTCTTGCAACAATCTCAACCTGTGTTCGGTGTTTCAAAGAAAGTTTGATATTCTTACCTGCAAATGTCTTCCCTAGACTGGTGCCCACAGAGCCCTGACCTTTTCTCCACTGAACACCTTTGGGATGAATTGGACCAGGCCTTCTCAGCACAAAGTACCTGTACACTGCCAGTTACTGAAATTAAAAGTTGATACAGGATATAGCATATTCATGTGCCATAAATAGAGCTTTGAAATACAGTATAAAAGCTACCTAGCTATCTGTCATGTGGCTTAGTGGTTAGCATGTTCACCTCACACCTCCGGGGGTTCGATTCCCGCCGGGGCCATGTGTGTGCAGAGTTTGCATGTTCTCCCCGTGCTACGGGGGTTTCCTCCGGGTACTCCGGTTTCCTCCCCCAGGCCAAAGACATGCATGGTAGGTTGATTGGCATGTCTAAATTGTCCGTAGTGTATGAATGGGTGTGTGAGTGTGTATGTGTTTGTGCCCTGCGATGGACTGGCACCCTGTCCAGGGTGTACCCCACCCGATGTGCCCGATGCTTCCTGGGATAGGCTCCAGGTTCCTCGCGACCCTGAAGAAGGAATAAGCGGCTGAAGATGAATGGAACTTCTTTTTCCAGCATTTTTCCATTTAAAGCTGAAGCAAAGAATGGATCTTGCTTTGTTTTTTGGCACATTTTAAAAAAAATCTGATAACCATAGGGCTTGTCTTGGAGGAAGCAATCTTAAACTTAAATGGCAAGACGAATTACTGGTCAAATTTCATAATGACAACACGATGACACTGGCATCTCAAGTCATTTTAATGCATCTCTATATAATGCATGACATGACCATATTTCTTAGTAAATGTTGATTACATCTATCAGCTTTTGAAAGAGAGCATGTTTGTAGAGAGAGCACATTAGAAGTAATACAGGATTTTCTCCTGGAGGGGAACCATGCAGAGTCTCAGAGACATTTCTGGGAAATGTGGTGCATTGTGAATAATTGGTCTTTCTCTCTCTCCTTGTCTGTTTTGTACGATCACTGTGACCCAGTGTTGCCAGGTCCACCGTTTCCCAGGCAAAAAGGGAATCAATTTTGAACTGCTTCTGAAGATTGATTGGAGGTTTGGCGTTTGGCATACATTAGATTAAAAATATTAATGTTCTCCAGGTCAAATAGATTTTTTTTTAATGAAAAAAAGTGAATGCACATACTGTATGTATGCGCTGTGGATATGATTACAGTATGTGAATGAGTATATATGTATATATACTGTATATCAAATGTGAGAAATAACACTGTATGTAAACATAGTAAATTAAAATCACCAGCTTTGCACCCAGTGTTACCGGAATTGGCTCTGGATCCACCAGGACTCTGACCAGGATAAAGTGGTTACGAAAGATACGTGAATAAATGAATACAAATGTTTTGTGTGGTGTTACTTTGTAATTTGATAATATATTCATAGGGCTGTGCATGGGATTTATAAGAAGCAGTTTCTGTAGTTTTGGGATTGTTGTGGTTATTGGGCTGATTTTGATCTGCCAGACTTGCCAGCTCTACTGTGTAAAAAGCCACTCTAGCTTTAACATTGTAACAGCATGAGCTGCTGATGTTTAGCACTTTCCCAGCATTGTAGCAAGTAGGTTGTTGTTGCTGAATGTACAGAGAGAAACGTGAACAGACGCGAGTAATGAATGACTTTAAAAGAAGCACAGTCAAAGTATAGTTTCTGCTATATTCTCTGCTCAGTTCAGCGGGGAACACTAGGTTCAGGACCTCCTGTAGACTCTGCTTCAATAAGGGACAGCCAATCCAGGCTCTACTGTAGATAGATAGACAGAGGGCAGCAGATCCAGGCTATTCTGTATGCCCTATTAGGACAGCAAGTCAAGTCTCTGCTGTAGGCCCTGTTCAATGGGACACAGCAGGTCCAAGACACACTATAAGCTCTGCTCAATTCAGTGGGGGACAGCTTGACCATGCGCTGCTGTAGACGATGGAACCCTGTCCAGTAGTGGATAGCAAGTCTCTGTGGTAGGCTTGTTTCAGTGGGAGACAGCAGGCCAAGGACATGCAGTAGGCCCTGTTCAATTGGAGATAGCAGGTATAGGACACAGACTAGGTCTGTTTCAGCACGAGACAGCAGATCCAGGCTCTGTGGTAGGCCTGTTTCAGTGGGAGACAGCAGGTCCAGAACACACAGTAGGCCCTATTCAGCTGGCAACAGCAGGTCGTATGTCAAAGTAAAATGTCATCAGCAGTTGGATTACAGACTCAGTCACAAGATTGCAGAACAAATGATGTAAAGTATTTTCTAATGATCATGACCGAGATGGATTATGTGCTCTATCATAATTTTGCCCCTAATGTGTGTTTGGATGAGAAACAAAAAATTTCATAGATTGAGCACATAACATCTAATCAAAGTACAAATTACAAGGGGTGTTATGATGCACCATTACACTATGCACTGTGATATCACATGAAAAATGTGACTTGGAAATGTGTGACATCAGCATTCTATTAAAGCTGCATCAAGTGCAATTGCACTGTTTGAACACGAGAGGTCCCAATCCGTGTATCCCGAAGAATTATGTGTGTATATATATATATATATATATATATATATATATATATATATATATATATATATATATATATATATATATATATATATATATATATATATATATATATATATATATATATATATATATATATATATATATATATATATATATATATATATATATATATATATATATATATATATATATATATATATATATATATATATATATATATATATATATATATATATATATATATATATATATATATATATATATATATATATATATATATATATATATATATATATATATATATATATATATAGGAGAGACTGTGCCATTAGGGATAATCAGCTGTAAATAAACACAGATACTACACAGATACTAGTCCAGGCTCTTGTCATCTCTAAACTGGACTACTGCAACTCACTGCTTTCAGGCCTCCCAGCCAGCTCCATCAAACCCCTTCAAATGATTCAGAATGCTGCAGCGCGCCTTGTCTTCAACCAGCCCAAGACTACTCATGTCACACCCCTCTTCATCTCCCTCCACTGGCTTCCTGTGGCTGCCCGCATCAAGTTCAAGGCCTTGATGCTCACCTACAAGACCTTGTCAGGAACAGCACCCTCCTACCTCAACTCTCTTCTGAAGGCATACATCCCCTCTCGCAATCTGCGATCGACTAACGACCGACGTTTAGTAGTTCCCACTCAGCGAGGCGTAAGGTCCCTTTCCAGAACCTTCACGCATACCATTCCCCAGTGGTGGAATGCTTTTCCGATCTCAATCCGGACTGCAGAATCTCTCACTATCTTCAAAAAACAGCTAAAGACCCACCTTTTCCGAGAACACCTAACCAACTCCTAAAAAAACAAAAACAAAAAAAAACCCACAGACAATGCACTTACACCTCTACTCTGTACACTTTGCTTCCTCTGGTATTCAATTAATGGATCGTGTATAGTAGCATTACTCGTATTGTTCCCTGCTTGATACATCGCTTTGCTTATTTGTAAGTCGCTTTGGATAAAAGCGTCTGCTAAGTGAATAAATGTAAATGTAAATAAAGAAAATGAAAGAAGTATATAGTGAAACAAAACTTTAATCTTTATGCTTTTTCCTTTCCCCACAGGTTGAACAAGATGACAACAAAAATGATTCGACTAACCATACAAAAAACAACATTATTAACTAAGGCTGTGTGAATGAACCAAAGTAAGTCTTAGCATATATGGCTAGATGGGTTCAATCCAGCAGGGAGCCTACATTCACTCTACATTAACGTAACCACTCTTTACAACCATGTTGAGCAGAAAAGTATCTCACTACAGGAATACAGTGGCTAATTGGAGCATCTCATCTGAGCATCTTTGAGTATTATTGCTGTCCACATGCATTGATTTCTGGCTACCCATTTTGTAATGGCTTAATAACTTTCAGCATTATAATGCTCCACACAACAAAGCAGTAGTCGTCTCGGTGAGTTCAGTGTACTTCAGTGGTCTCCACCAGTCAATACTGATCATGAATCCATGCCACAAAAAAGAGAATAAAGAGGATAAACGGGGGTCCAGGATCTTAGATAGTCCGTATGGCTAGTATGCCGTTCCTAATAAAATGAAAACGAGATAATTGAACTGCTGTTCACTTGAAAACTGTGGCAAGATTATATAGCCAATTGACTTGACAAGTAACTGTGCAGGGCTTAAGATTAACTTTTTTATTTATTTATTTTTTAAAGCAAAATAGCCAAGCTTTGACTGTCATGTTTGTGTTGTAAACAATTTCCTGTAGGGATGAACCATGTTTACAATCTGCAGTGATTACAGTACGAAGTACAATACAGTGTGTGGATGTAGTGTAAATAATCTTCCTCTTACCTGCAAGCTGCTGCACTAAAAGAATATTTAGGAAAAACCTGAATCAGCAGGTCACTCAACCTTTTCTTTCTTTCTTTCTTTCTTTCTTTCTTTCTTTCTTTCTTTCTTTCTTTCTTTTTAAAAAAATGCTGTATCCCTAGAAAAACAGCAGTCAAAATTAATTACAGAACTAAATCGGCATAGATAATGATCGAACTGATGATTGGAAAAACAATAATTATTATTAGTTAGGGGACCAAGCACCCTATTTTTATTGTAAATTCTCTTCTTCTTCTTCTTCTTCTTCTTCTTCTTCTTTTCTTCTTCTTCTTCTCTTCTTCTTCTTCTTCCACTGGCTAGGGTGTTTATGCTTCAGGACAGAATCAGTTACAAATACACCAAATCTGGGCCCCAAGCTCCCATAGCTCTAGCACCATCAACAGGTCAAAAATTGAGCCAAATTTATGTTTATGCTCATAACATTTGAACGCCAGGTGTCCAACATGTCCAACAAGTCCAACATTTACACAAATCTTATCTGCATCAATTTTGATCCTGCTTGTGTCAGTAGACAGAAACAAGTAGAAAAACTGATCGTTTCCAGTCTACAGAAGAGTGGAAAACAGGAGAACAGAAATAAATAAAGATGTGTGTAGCCACTGACAATGATGTGTTTTCCCTTGGAGAAAGCAGAGCAGTCAGAAAGAGAAGATCTGATATGCTGTTGGAGATTCAGTAGTGAGGGCTAAAATAATAGTGCAGGAGAAAATGCTGATCTTATTTCTTTATGAATCCACAGAACCATGTATACATCATGTCCCACTGAGCCGAGAGGAGCAAAGGAATATAAACGTGGATATTAAGTTCTCTATGTGTGATTTACATTCACATTTACATTTATTCACTTGGCAGATGCTTTTATCCGAAGCGACTAACAAATAAGCAAGTATGTAACACATTTACAGGTGTTACAGGTATTATTTTCTTGGCTGTGTTCCCATTCCACTATATTGCATATTTCCTATATCCTGAGATAGACCACATTAGATTAAAGTGCATTCATGTCATTTGAGAAATTAGAGTAATGAAGGATTTGCTTTCTCATCACTGATGTAAACAATTATGACTCATTTGCCTCACACCTCCAGGGTTTTGGGTCAGAATCCTGACTCCCGACCCTGTTTGCGCGGAGTTTGCATGTTTTCCCTGTGCTTCAGGGGTTTCCTCCGGCTACTCCGGTTTCCTCCGCCAGTCCAAAGACATGCGTTGTAGGCTGATGGGCAGCTCTAAATTGTCTATAGTGTGTGCCCTGTGATGGATTGGCACCCCATCCAGGGTGTCACCGACCTTGTGCCCAGGTCCTCCAGATTCCTCTATGTCCCCCGTGACCCTGTGTAGGATAAGCGGTTTGTAAAATTTATGGATGGATGACAGTCGCTTTCTACCATTTGACCCTCTTCACTGTTCTTCACTAATGATATTGCCATTAAAGAGAGAGAGGTAGGTTAGCGGTTTAGTTTGTAAGAGACAGCCAATCAATTTGTTGTTATTACAAGGGGTCCAAATCCTTTTTGGCTACAGTTGAGGAGTAAAATTTCCTGGGCAATTTACTAGGTAGAATTGAAAACTTGGTAGTTACCTCAGCGATGTACTTTTCTCTTTGGGTTAGCTTTGACAACAAGTGTTGTGAATTCCCTTCCTCAGAGCAATGCATGATTCCTAGCACTCTGAACACAGCTTGTGCTTGTTTGTTGTTCTCCATATGTTTGTGTTCATGGCTGGCCATGTGCCTTGGTTCTAGTCCTGTCACTACCTGCCCCGTCCTGTCATTGGTTGTTCTATGTTAAGTCTTTGATTAGCTTGTCTATTTATACCCTATTGTATCTTAGTACTAAAGTCTTGCTGATTGTATCCTACAGCTCCATATCCATTGCATGTATTTTGATTATGGATTATCCTCATTTGAGTCTACCTACATATCTATTGACCCCTGCTATACCGTAGATATTGACTATGATTCGTGGATTTACCCAAATAATACCCTAATACTCTCACTGAGTGCACACACGTCCTGCATCCTGCGCCTCTAAGAGAGCAAGTGTTTAGCCAGATAAATGTTTGGATCATGCATGATGAAGAACTAGGACTAAAAGGCAATCATGATAAGAGTCACTTCACTCATTCGCCGGCAGCTCAGAGTTATGAGGCTTGACTCGCCTGCCACAAAGGCCTTCTGCACAAAGCATAGAGCTGTCTCAATTACGGAGTATTGAAATATTGTGTTTCGATGTCGGAGAAATGCTCAGCTATATCGCATATGTCCTCCACTCAGTCGTAGAACCACAGTTACATACATAACCTTCTGTTTTCAAAGATATGAACTGGTTATAAGATCTCTACAAAGCATGGGCTCTATTTGGTATTTTATTCCTCGTCATGTTTTTCAGAACACTGCGTGCCCTTACTTCGCTTTACATGCATTTCTATTACCACTAAGTTGCTAAACTTTCTAAATTTCATTGACTCGATCCTCTGCTACTTTTAAAGGTTTTTGCAGCATCATAATTGCTATTTATGTGCTGGCAGTTATAAACGCTTATATGATGGATCTATTCAATAAGAAGTCTATCTATAATGATACCCTTGTTATTGAATAGATCCATCAAATAAATAGCGTTCATATTACATTTATTGGCTAAAAAGGATGTTTTGTTTGATCTAGTCTATAAAAAAGGGTATCATTATAGATTTATATGAGGATTTTTCTCTCCCAGTATAACTTTCCTGTTACTTCAAAATAATTCCGATTCAGAAATATGGTCTGTAAAAATCAATCCTTTTCTTCTCTTAGCCCCAAATAAAGAAATATACACATGTGAAAATGAAACACCTTTTACATCATAATCTATCATAAATCCATGAAGATGTACCGAAACTCCACTCTTCCACTTTCTGTACAATATGAACTTCATCTAAATGCATAGCTTGATGTCAGGCAAAGTGTTTTTACTGTATTAAATACATATACATGTGTTCAGAATAGACAAAAAAAGAGGTTTATTAAGTGAACTGTATTGTAAATACAGATGGTCCAATGTCAACTGTCTCCATCCCTCAAAAGTAAGACATTTGTACATTTTGTTACTTTTTTTCCCTCGCAAAAATGAAGCACGCTGTGGCGTCTGTGGTGTGGGTTGGAATGTAACTAATGGTTTCTAGATTCCTGCAGTGTGAATTCTAGGTAATTCTGTCTTTACACCGCTCAGACGGGAGAAACTTTTCACAGGACAACCATAGCGTGGGCACTCTACCAAGCTCATATGGTGGTGATCCTTTTTGGAGTTTGCCAAAAGACATGTTGGAGACTCAGCAAACATGACGAAAAACATTCTCTGATCTGATCAGACCAAATGTGAATATTCTGGGCTTGGCACGAAGCACTACATTGAGCAGAAACCCAACATGTGGGTAATAAATCACCCCATAAATGCTTATGTGGTTATGTGTTCATGATGTAACTGCTAAGAGGTCTTCATTAATCTGCAATCGTTGTTAATCACATTAGAATTGATAGCAGCTGGAGGTGCACTACATCACTCTGCTAGGGAGTTCAGACTAGGTTATCAGATCACAAGTGGAAAATGATGTACCAGAGGCTGCGTCTTACTAGCATGCATCCATGGTAGTCCCTGGAGCCTATCCCAGGGGTCTCGGAGCACAAGGCAGGAGACACAATTCATGGGGTGACAACTCATCACAGGGCAGAATCACACACCCATTCACACAATATGGGCAGCCTACAGTGCATGTCTTTGGATTGGTGTGGAAACTGGAGTACCTGGAGAAAACCCCCAAAGCACAGGGAGAACATGCGAACTCAGCTCACACAAGGCAGAGGCAGGATTTGAACCCCCAACCCCGGAATTGCAAGGCATATTTTGAATGGTCTTGCTTTTCAATAGGAAGAGAACGTACCTGTCTGGAAGCCAGAAAAGAAAGAGAAAACAAGAAGAAGATGAAGAAGAACTGTGGTAAGTGTTGGAGATAATCTAATAATGAAATAATTAAAAAAGGTAACAGGCACCGCAGTGATCGACAGTGTTCTATAAAAGAAGAGGTGCTAGTAATGTATTTAAAAAATACACTCACCAAAGCAGAAGAGAAGAGATGTGGTAAGACAAGGCTATCTCCAACTTTAGAGGACTGGAAACCTGCAGCTCCGAATATAGCCACGAACTTCGGAGTGGGTACCTCCAAACGCTGTACACTTTGTCGTATTGTGATTCAAGGATTGTTCGTGATGGAATAAATTGTATAATGTGATTTCTGTCGCAGAGCCATTTTAATCCAAAATTGGATGAAAAATTGTGATAAATATAAATATTTGTGTTTTTTTTAATAATGACCTAAATAATCATAGTTGTTTTATCCCCCCCGACATACACACTTTAACTCACACATTAACTCACACTTTATTATTTGAGTGTGTACCTCAGTTTCAGTTTAAACACACACTACTGACTTCACCAGAAAGCAAGCAACTTCTGTATCATTACATTAGCCAAGTGGCTGAATACACAGTTTCACATGGGGTTTCACACTCCATGAAAAGAGGCACACACATTTCTTCTCAATAATATACAACGATGTCATAAGGTCATAAATAAAGGCACAATAAACACATACACACATGAAACGTGCACAAGGTTCTTTGCACAAAAGTTCATATTTACAGCAGTGGATCTTATCATATGCCGTGAATCTTATTCAGTAAACATGCTAGACGACTAAAAGTTTGAATAGAAAGGAAGCATTATTGAAAACATAGACACATGTGAAACCATATCAGAGAGAATGATGTTATAGTTTAGTTGGAGCTTTGCAGAATTCACATTTTAATGCAATGGTCCTGAGAACAATTTAATATCTGCCGCGTATCAAATGTAGTCAAGAAATGTTTGGTGTTTTGCTAGTTAGCAATCGCTTGTAAGCTAGCTACTGAGTAAACATTAGGTAAGCTTTTACTCACTAGGTTGCTTGGAATGTGAGCTTTTTCTTGCTAGATTAGCTTTCACACACTAGTTAACTTTCACTTTTATGTAGGTTTTTACACACTATCTTGCTTCTGAATTTAAATGAGTTGTAGCTCATGGTGCTAGGTTTCACTTACCAGGTTGAAAACATTCGAGAGTGTATAACAGGGCCGTTAGCTGGACTGTTAACCATCAGGACTGAGCCCAGGTATTAGAATCTTCTGCATTTAAAAAATTGTATTTCTAAATAAACTGTTCCCATGCATTTTTTTTTTTTGCATGTGAGGGCCAATTGCTTAAAAAAAAATATGAAAATTGGACAGAAAGTCGGATTGATCATTTATCAGGACTACCAGGCCGATAAAATATAAAGCTTTTTGGCTATCTAACCTGAAATTAGGCTAGTTTGGTGTCACTAGCCAAGTGTAGGCACAACTAAGCTATCATTGTATGGGTTTAGCTGCTACAGTGCCATGGAAAGCATGTTAGCTGTCCTTATGCTCTGCTCATGTCATATTCATGTAACTTGGAACTCATATAAACATTTAAACACCTAACTCAGCATGAGAGGATGTTAGTGTTTCAGTTTCAATCCCTTTACGGGTAAAAATCAGTATGTATCCATTCCCCGCTCACAATAACTGACTGTGTGAGGCAGCATTTGGCAGAATTGTGACATGTCAACCAATTCCATGTATTTTCCTGTAAACCCGGTCTGATTGGTCTTGCAGATAAAATACAACACTCCATTCACTGAAGGTACAAAATTACAGCACTACCGTCTTCTTTTACTGACATTCAGTTACGTTGTGACAAACCGCTCCAGTAATGGAGAATTACTCAGGGCTAAAGATAAAATCTTCAGCGCTACAGCCCCAATGTCCAAGCCAGGTTACGCCTCTGGTGTATACATTGTATTTGATGAATATAATGTGGGCGGTGACAAGAAACGTCAACCTTGTGATTGTTGAAGGACAAGCTTATGTAGATTTACCCAGGAGCAGCTCCATTCACTTTATATTGAAAGGGTAGACATTGTGGTCAAATTCATATAGGCATTGGCAAGTGAGCAGACTTTGACAGGATATGGTGAAAACAAAACTAAGATGAACATTATTAGAGAACATGGCTCATTTATACACACATCCTCTGGTTTTCCCAGATGTTTAGCTGGGGTTTGGGGGGTTTTGGTATCCCTCATTTAGATTGTCATTGGACTCATGTTTGTGTCTGATACTACACTATACTGTTGGCTTATGTTTTTTTTCTGAATTGATTGAGTGTTTTAATGATTATTAAACTCTGTATCCTTAGTTTGAGGCCAAGCATCACAGTGGCAGTATTGTGTTTAATAGTACAGCCAGTCCGGTCATCTTAACACAACCTCATCAAGCTCTGTGAGGAGATAAAGAGGTCAGAGAGAGAGAGAGAGAGATAGAGAGAGAGAGATACAGAAAGAGGTATCCATCCATCCCTTATCTCCATGCTCCGATAGGAGACATGGTGGAGCATCTCCAATGGAAATATTGGAAACATTGACTGTTTCGATGAAGAGAGTAAGCAGGAATTAGAGCTGCCAATGGCTAATGTTCATGACGAGGCTTTAAAAAGCGCACAATTGCTCTACTGCAATAATTATATTTCCTCAGACCAGAAGGGATCTCCAACACAGATCATAAAGTCAAAGATTCAGATCTTCAAAGATCTCAGTGTTCTCTTTTTTTTCCATTTTATGTCAACACAAAATACCAAAATGCCCATCACAATTCTCATGCTTTAAATGTCTGTTTTTACAAGAAGCATATTGACATGGAAACCAGGCTGGGGAAATCACATCACGTGAGGACAGGCACGAATATTAGGGCAAAAGATTGTATACTATACATACTGCATAAGGGAGGCTTTATATACATATAGTAGTTTAACTGTCTTTTATGGTCCTTAGGCCAGGTCAGGATTTATTGTGTTGAGACAGAAAATGCTCTTTTTGTTTTGACATGCAGTGTGTATAGATTAAACGCTGGTACAGTTGGTGATCGGCGGCATCTCAGCTTTGCTGCGTACTCCCTTAACGTTGTTGGATGGAGATCCCCCTTTGCTCTGGCACTTGAACACTTGCTTGTATGCCTTCCGGAAATTTTCAGAGAGGAAAGCGTAGATGATGGGGTTCACAGAAGAGTTGCTGTAGGCCAGGCAGTGTGCTATGACGCGGAACGTAAAAGAGGCTTGGTTCAACGGGAATGAGCCAAACTCCACCCACAAATGTACGATGTGATGAGGAAGCCAGGAGAGGCAGAACACCACCACGACCACCAACACTGTCTGTGCCGTCTGAGGTAAAAACACACATACACAGATGTAACAATCAATACAAAAATTCCTGTCTACATCTTGGTACTGATCTATCAAGATATACGCAAAAACCCTTCCTGTGCTTGGGGAACAAGGCGTGGAATGAACACAAAGCAATCCAATGAAATCAGATAAAATGTTGCACTTCATTTAGCAGCCACGGGAACGCTGTAAACAATTCAGAAAATTTCTTTTTTTTTTTTTTTTTACCCCATTTTCGTCCAATTTTTCCATTGGTAATTCCCATCAACTACCCAGTTATTCCATATCATACAGAAGTTACCAACTGGGGGGCTTCCTCCAAGTAGAACTTTCAGGAGAATCTGCAGGTTTCTATACACAAGAGATCACAGAAGGATATGATTGCCTAATAGCCATGGATCAAAGACTATAATTTGCTAAAGGCCATGTGACACCACTTGAGAGCCAGAAGGAAAAAAAAACCTGTGTTGTTTAGTATGAAAGCCGCCACAAAAGAAAAAAAAACCCCTATCAGTATCTCATGATGCGTTTTCGTGAAAAGCATTTTGTTATAATAAGAAAAGCATCGTCATTATGCCATAAATATATCATAAAAACAAAATAATTGATTGAATTTTTTTTCACTATAGCCTTCATGGTTACCATGGAAATTTGAAAAGGTACAATACTGAGTATTTTCAGAGTGTCATCAAGGCTTTTGGTTTCACAGAACAGCAAAGTCACTGAATCGTATAAAATGGATGAAGGCATCTGAATAAATGTAATTTAATGAATGATCAGTCGTAACAAATTGAGTTATTATGGTAATTTATGGCTGTTGACTACAAAATTTGCAACGCAATTAGTTTAAAAATGGCTTTGTCTGCGTCTGGATTAATGAAGTGCATGGGTGCTTGATGATATCAGAATTGGAAAACAAAACAAAAAACTAAATAAAAACAGGGCTCCCAGGTGTTCCGTAAAAAGCTATATATATATATATATATATATATATATATATATATATATATATATATATATATATATATATATATATATATATATATATATATATAATCTTTAGAGACATATAAAGTACCTGGAAAATGAGTATAGTGAAGTCTTGGAAAAGAAATTTTTTTTAAAAATAATAAATAAATAATTCCACAGAGATTAGCTTTCGTTTAGTGTATTGTCAGCTGAGGGGGATAAAACAATAGGGAAAATATAACCTAAAATAAGCTGCTATTCTTTTATAGCCTGACATGTGATCACTAAATTACAATGAGGAGATCAGAGCTCTAGATGAAGCCATCAGGCTCTTAAACAGTCATGATAGCATAATTTGCACAGTCATCCTATTTGCACACCACTTTGCACATTGTACATGTAGTATGTACACTACCCTGCATCCTGAAAGTACATATACATATTACCCCACATAGACTTGATATGTTAATATATGGATTTCTCAGTGGAGCTACCATAATCATTTCAGTGTGCAGGTTTCAATGTATCAGCTGTGCAAATGACAAATAAAAGACTTGACTTTGAATTTATATTGGTGTGCCTAGTAGAGTGAAGCTAAATAAACACTAACTTTTTCCACTAGATAGTTGGTAGACAGTTGCCTCATAAAAGATGTTTTTGTAAGTCATTTATAAATTAAAATTTAACTTCAAGTATGTCAAATTCAAAACCTTGATCATGCCTGATCAAGTGGGGGAAAAAAGTATTGGACGCGTAAATTCACAACATTAAAGTCCATAAATAAAGTTATGCGTAATAAAGTGGAATGACATGGGAAAAAAGTACTGAACACGCTAAGAAAAAGCAGTTATCCAAGGCAAGGAAATGCAAGGAACCAGCTGAAATCCATAGGTAATTATACCCCCTATCTGTGCAACTTAATATCAGCTGGGTTAGTAAATTGATGGTCTATAAAAAGGCTTTTCGTTACCAAGGTGCCACACAAGAAACATCTCATGATGGGTAAAAGCAAAGAGCTCTCCCAAGACCTTCATAACCTTGTTGTTGCAAAACGTATTGATGGAATCGGATACAGACGTATTTAAAAACTTCTGAGTCTTCCAGTAAGCCCCATTGGGGCCATTATCCACAAGTGGAAAGAACATCACTCTGTCATCAACCGGCTACACACAGGAGCTCCTAGCAAGATTTCTGACCAGGGAGTAAAAAGAATAATCAGAAGAGTAGCACAAGAGCTAAGGACCGCTCGTTCATATAATTGAACGAACGATGAATGGAACCCTTTACCGGAACATTCTTGAGAAGAATCTGCTGCCATCCATCAGGATGATGATGATGAGATGTGGGTGGACTTCCAGCAGGACAACGATCCAAAGCATGCAGCAAAGGAAACTCTCAATTGGTTTCAGAGGAAAAAAATCAAGGCGTTTGATTGGCCCAGTCAATCACCTGACTTGAATCCAACTGAACAAGATTTAAAAACAATATGTTTAGAAGAATGGACCAAAATCACACCTGAATACTGCGGCAGATTAATTTAATCATACAGGAAGCGTCTTGAAGCTGTCATTACAAACAAAGGCTTCTCCACTAAGTATTAAATAAATTTCAGTTAGCATGTTCAATACTTTTTTCCCGTGTCATTCCACTTTATTACACATAAGTTTATTTATGGACTTTAATGTTATGAATTCTATCCGGATTACTTGAGTTAATACTGATGTCTGGCGAAAATTTCATGCGAATAGCCTCATAGGGAATATATTTACTGAAAAAAATGTTGATGCATCCAATATGTATTTCCCCCGCTGTAAGTAAATTAATACAATAATTAATTGGATTCATTCGGCATTCAGTATCCGCATAGTATGTGTCAACCTAATTCCACTCAAGTCTGGCTTACTTGCTATCTGTGAAACAAGAATAAGAATTATTTTTTTTTACGATAAGCCAATCTGAGACAATAATGAGTCAGAATAATGAGACTATTAACTTAAATAATGCGCTATTAACTTAAGAGTTCAATCACAATAATGAGATATTAAGTCGAAATACCTTAAACAAACATAGCTTTTGAAACAATGTCTTATTCATTCAAACTAATCAGATTTTACATTAAAATAATGACACACATCTTGAAATCATGAGTATTAATTCAAAAATAACACCATATCTTGAATGAACGAGTTATTCAATTAAATTAACAAGATATTAAGTAAAAATAACAGTGTAATGTCTAGAAATAACGCGTTATTAACAACATAATATTTTGTTATATTAAATATTAAGTCGAAAAAATACAATATCTTGAAATGCTGAAATTAGGAAATATTTCTAATTTCAATAACAATATAATAATACCTTATAGCAATGAGTTATTATGATAAAATATCTTGAAACAACAATGAAGTCGAAAAGAAAGAATACTTAATCTGAATCAGGAAGTACTTTTTTATACTATTTGTGTTAGAAGGGAGGAATATGAGCATCAAAACAAGTAGATAAATCAGTGAGGCCTGTGTGTGTGTTTGTGTGTGTGTGTGTGTGTGTGTGTGTGTGTGTGTGTCTGTCTGTCTGTCTGTCTTCATTAATTTTATTTTAATTAGCTTGAATCATGACATGACAAAGAAGGTGTTTATGGTGGTTTATTATTATTATTATTATTATTATTATTATTATTATTATTATTATTAACACAGGTAGAGTTAAAGTTCTCTGTCTCTTTGCACTTGTGTGTGCATCTCTATGTGTGTGTATGTGTGTGTGTATAAAGTCAGATAGGAGCTGAAGTTTCGTAACCGCAGCGATATTGCCGTTCCCTCAGCTGTATTTAATGGCACAGTTCTCAGAGAACGGAGTGAGTAATGTTCATCTGAACGCTGCTTTTAACCTTCATCAGTCACACTGATAAGAGCAAGGCTCCACTTTACTCGGTTCACGGAGGCCGCACACGACTCATTGTAGCAAAATTAATCCAGTACACGCCTTAAAAATAAACAAAACCCAAAGGGATGCTTCATCATATCATGTCATTATCTTATTTAACCACTCAGAACAGCACTTTATCATGTTACCGTGAGCAGTTTATCGTTTGTAACATGGAAGACGTGTTCGGTCCGTTAAGTCCGACTGTTAAACCAACATGGAAAATGGTGAAGCTTCAGAAAACGCACTGAGCTTAATAATGAATATGATTATTATGCATTTTTTTTAAAGGGAAAAAAAAGGACTGTAATGATTGAACAGCTCTAAAACGAACATTCCTCTATGGAGGAAATGATGTAATGATGTACACTTTCTTCAGAAACTACTGGAACGCCAAGGCCAATTCATATTTTTTTTTGCTGTAGACTGAAGACGTTTGGGTTTGAGATCAAAAGATCAATATGGATAGAGAGTTTAGAATTTCAGCTTTTATTTTGGTATTTATATGTAGATGCGTTAAACGACATTGAACATCGCACATTTTGTGTCAGACCACCCAATTTTTAGATGAGCAAAAATATTGGAACATGTGACTGACAGGTGTTTCTTGTTACCCAGGTGTGTCCTGTTGGACTGGTTGTTTAAACAATTAATAGCTCTTGGTTTTAGCCTTCAGTTTCACCTGTGAAGACTACATTTGTTGTTCAAAAGGATAAGAAATACAGAGATGGGCCACAAAAGTTTTGGAACCAAGATCAAAGTGATGGAAAGGCCAAAGTGTGGAGAAAGAAAGGATCAATACAAGGCTCATACAAGCATGGTGGAGGTAGTGTCATGGCTTGGGCTTGCATGGCTGCTTCTGGAACAGGCTCACCAATCTTTATTGATGATAAAACTAGATGATATAATGGAAGCAGCAGAATGAATTCAGAAGTCTACAGGAAAATCTTGCCTGACAATTTAAAGAGAAATACATCCAGGAACTTCATCATGCGACAAGATCCAAAACACACTGCCAACTCAACAAATGACTTCATCAGGGGGAAAAAGTGGATTTAGACTGGCCGAGTCAATCATCTGACCTTAACTCAGTTGAGCAGCAGTTCACCTCCTGAAGAGCAGACTGAAGGGAGAAACCCTCCGAAACAAACAACAACTGAAAGAGACTGCGGTTAAAACCTGGAAAATCATCACAAAAGAAGAAACCAACAGTGTGGTGATGTCACTGAATCACAGACTTGATGCAGTTATGCATCAAATATGCAACCAAATATAAAGTGTTCTTTACTTTAATTTAAATCTAGGCTTATCTGTTCCTATAATTTTGCTTGCCTAAATATTGGGTACTAATACTGATACAAAACGTGCCATGTTTTATGTTGTTTAACTCATCTAGAAGTAAATACCAGGAAATAAAATCCTAAACTCTCATCTCATGTCCATCTTTTGATCTCAAACCCAAAAGTCTTAGGTGTATAGCACGACCAACTGAATTGGCTTTGCCGTTCCAATAGTTTCGGAAGGGATTGTATTTTTATCTTTAAAATACAGGTGGGCTTAACCCTGGTAGCACATTTGTATCAGCATCATTTCTGTTTTGCTACAAGTAAAAGACTGATGCTAAGACATACCTAACCACACTGGACTTACCCCCACCTTGTTTTGTTTTGTGCTCTAGCTTCGTCGTTGGTTTATTTCTCCCCAAAAACTAATATAAGAGAGTCCGAGTTATGTGCTTTTCTCTCTTTTTTCTGGTCAGAAAAAGTCACTGTGCTGTTTATTGTCCACTGATTTATGGAGTGAGGAAACACTAAAGCGCTTCAATCCTCTGAAGAGATTTTAGTGTCCGGTGTAACTTTTTTTAATTTTTTATCTTACGGTTACATTTTACAATCATGTCTATCACATTATACTACATGATATAATAAATTTTTATTGAGGCAGTATTTAAAACACACAGTAAAACAAATGTTCACCAATGACCTGCAACGTCCTCTTATTGCACATGGTGTCATAAATTAAGACTAGCTATATAGTATTAGACCAATTCAGTAATGTACAACATAATACAGGTGTGCATATAAGAGAACATCTCCTCGCATTTCAATTGTGTAGGTTTTAATATATGGATATAATTATTCTATTGTATGCAAATCACCCAAACCCAAATTTGTTTTCAGAGTCCGGTTACGCAGCTACTTAAGTCCATTTCCAGGGCTCGTTCGGAATATGCAGATTGCCAACATCCGACGCATAGTAAGTATTTTAAAATGCTTCTGTATTCTCTGAAGCCTAAAGAATGTCTGCATTTTTAAATTATTTTACCTCACACCTTCAGGGTTGGGGGTTCGAATCACAGCTCTGTCCTGTGTGCCTGGAGCATGCAAGGTTTCCTCAGAGTACTCCAGTTTGCTCCCCCAGTCCAAAGACATGCGATGTGGGCTGTTTGGCATTTCAAAATTGTCCATAGGATTGAATGTAAGTGCGATTGTGCCCCGCGATGGGTTGGCACCCTGTCCAGCGGGCGGCTGTGCCTCAGGTGGTAGAGCGGGTTGTCCACTAATCGTAGGGTTGGCGGTTCGATTCCCAGCCATGACTCCACATCCCAACATGACTCCACATACCGAAGTGTCCTTGGGCAGAGTACTGAACACCAAGTTGCTCCCGATGGCAAGTTAGCGCCTTGCATGGCAGCTCTGCTCCCATTGGTGTGTGAGTGTGTGTGTGAATGAGACACAGTGTAAAGCACTCTGGATAAAAGCACTATATAAGTGCAGACCATTTACCATTTACCCCGTCTGCCTCGAGATCCCTGGGACGTTTAGGATAAGCGGAATGGAAAATTGATGGATGGATGATCGTGTCATGAGGGAGATGCTGAAGCAGATGCAAATGCAGTTTAGCTTTTTATTTAAAAGATACTGGTGAGCAAATCTAGAACGTGAGTCAGAAGACCAGACAGAGGTCAGGTGATCAGCAAACAACTGAAACGTGGACTAATCAAAACACAGAGAACCAAGGAGCAGAACAAGATCAAACACCAGAATATCACTAAACACAATCAAGGTTTGGTACAGCCAAGCATGTGTACACTGAGCATTTACTTTGCAAAGAGCACGTGTAGTCTGAGTTCAGTTTATAGTGGTGGTGGTGATTAGTGACAGGTTTGTGTGATTAGAAGTCCATTGACTGTGAACGTGACAAGGTGCGTGTGCTGTGGGAATTGTCGTCCGGGGTGGCCGTGTTTATAGGCTGCGGCGTGTTCTGGGAAATGGAGTACGTTGCTGGCAATGACGGCTGACCTGACGTTGGCTTGGTTATTATATGCTGCTGCATGTACGAACGTAGCATACAGAGCATTCTAGTTATGCAATGTATGATTCAGACATTCAGTGTATAGAGGGTGCAGCAAAAAAAAAGGCACCCGTTAGCTTTTTTTTTTCTTCTGTAAGACTGGGTTGAAGAAGAATGGGCTTAAATCTCAGGACAGAATACCAATTTCACTATTAAATCTCCCCTGCACGCGTAATTGAACTCGGAATACAGCCTGATGTGTGCAAAACGTAGTGATGAGAACATCATGCTTTAGAGATGGCTGTGAATGTTATTTCCAAAATTACTGTACTCCAGGCGGGAAGAATCTTCTCAGGGCTTAAAATCTGAAAATGAAGCCCTAATGGTGCCATTTGCAGTCCCTTTTGTGAGGCTAAAGAACATGATTAAACCTTTAAAGGAGCATTTAAAAGTCTTACCTTCCTCTTAGATGCCTCTGATTTTTTGGACATGTTCTTCAGCTTTTTGTGTAAGTGGTTTAAAACCTGTAAAAACAAACAAACAAACAAAAAACATACAAAAACCATTTACATATTTTATACCACAACGTTTTAATCAACTACAAAGCAAATGAGAATAGATAAGAGAAGGTTCATGTTCTTAAGCAGGTATTATTATTATTGTTGTTGTTGTTGTTGTGTATAATTTAGTAGGCTTTATTGTGTCCACTCACACTGGCGTAGCAGAAGGAGATGAGCAG